>JANHFX010014028.1:62786-83155 GCA_027560015.1 Chloroceryle amazona | reverse complement strand
TCAGTTCTGGGCCCCTCATTACAGGCAAGACCTTGAGAGTCTGGAAGGTGTCCAGAGGAGAGCTGCAGAGCTCGTGAAGGGTTTAGAGAATAAGTTGTATGAGGAGAGGCTGAGGGAGCTGGGGGTGTTTAGTTTGGAGGAGTCTGAGGGGAGACCTCATTGCCCTCTACAACTCTCTGAAAGAAGGTTGTGGAGAGGTGGGTGTTGGCCTCTTCCCCTTCGTAACTACTGACAGAACCAGAGGGAATGGTCTGGAGCTGCGGCAGAGAAGGTTTAAATTGGATATTAGGAAGATATTCTTGACAGAAGGAGTGGTGAGTCCCTGGAACAGCCTTCCCAGGGAGGTGGTTGAGTCACCATCCCTGGAGGTTTTTAAGAAATGGGTAGACCTGGTGCTTCAGGACATGCTCTAGTGGCAGCCATGTAGGGAGCTATTCTGTATTTTTGAAGTCATGTTTCATCAGGGCATTTAGGTATTTAGGTGTTTGGGGGGGGATTAGGTGTTTTTTTGTTATGGGTATGGTTGGACTGGGTAATCTAGGAGGTCCTTTCCAACCATGAATATTTTGTAATTCTGTGATTCTGTGATCTTTTGACTGCAATGTAGAGGAGATAGTAGTTACTATTAGGATTCTTTTTTCTGTCTCTAAATAAGAAAGGGGCCTTAAGGATTATTTCAGATTTTCACCCAGTTGCTGTTCAAATTAAAATGCATTAATAAAACTTCTAGTTTTCTGTGTACCCGGGTCCTCCATTTTTAAACCAGATACTATGATAGATGCTACTAGATACTAATAGGCTCTATGCTCACCCCCCTGTGAGTGTAAAATTCCCAGATGCATGAGTGCTCAGCTGTAAAAACAGCCCTGAAGAGCATCTACTACTCCTCACAGCTGTAAAGTTTACAGCAAGGGTACTCCAATGAGGCAGGAAAAAGTGTAATTGAACCCTCTCACAAAGACCAGGGGACAGGATGAACAAAGGTTTGCCTCTGGTTAGTGCGCTTGGAAGACACATAGTACTACATTTACAATCACATTTAAAAAGAAAGTAATAAAATAGTCTTGTTCACTGCATTCAAAGTAATATTGCAGATGACGGTCTTCAAGCAAGTTTCTGAGCTATAATTCTCAACTGCATGAAGGCAGCTTCCCTGCAGCCCTGAATCAGTCACCAGAGACAGGGAGATACCAGCACAGGCTGGTGTTTAGTGCTTCCTAGGGTCTAACTCTATGAAGCTCCTTAGTATACAGAGTTATGTAAGTTATTCTTCTGAGAAACCTAATTTTAATTACAGGAAATATACAGGGTCCTTTTGTTTGATACTGGGTGTTGAATTTCACTTTTTTGTTTTGTGCTTTAAAGGCAAGTTATGCATCACCTTAATGTGAGAATTTGTGTCGTGTCTTGTTTCTAATCCCTAAGTGCCTACAAAGCATTCCCTTATTTTATAATACGCTGGTTTTCTTATTTCACATTTCACCTTGGAATTTCCAATTTTTTTCTTGCAAAACTTTTGCCACTCTGTTTCTTTTCCTGGTAAAATTAACATAGAAGAGTAGTCCCCTGGGAAAAAAAAAATCATAAGGTTATGCCCTCTTAGAGGCAATTGAATATATGACAGTCACCAGACCCTCTAAAATTTCATCTCTCTCTACACTATGTTATGTAAGTGTGATGACAACGTCTCAGCACATTTCACCCTCAACTTCTCCTTAATTTAAATCTTCTTGTTCTATTATGAAGGGCAATGATCTGTATCTAAATTTTTGTTCTGCTTAAACTTTACTTCTGTATGTATGTCTTCCTGCATATTTCATACTAACGGCTAGAGGTCTGATAAGGAGATTTATAGTCCTGACACACAAATTAGTTGAGGAATAATTGCATAGGCTGGAATCCTCTTCTGGCTACACAGCTCCCTGTTTTCAGTCAAGCACTTTTTCTGGTGTGTACTTAATGCACAGCTCCATTTTGTTATCCACGCTCTTCTCCAATTCTCAAGCAGAGCTTAACAACTTCAAAGCGTAAAGAGCTGGCCTCTTTGACTGCAGCTTGTTCTTCACCTTGCTACCTGGCATACAAGATCTCCTTATTTGGTCAGGAAAAAAGCTTCTTTTTATTTCACATTCCCATCAAATATACTCAAAATGTTATTTTGGTATAGGTATCAAATATAGCTTGTGAGTCTGAATAGTAAGTATATCTTGCCGCACTACATGCAAATTAACATATCCCTACATTTCCTCACAGGTAGAAAAGGGGAGTTAAAAAAAAGGAAACTTCTATACTGAACTTTGAGTTATCTTATCTATATTCTTGTTTGCAGTCGACCATCAGCGGCTTGAACTTGTTACTGACATTGCAGCTGCGCTCACAGAAAGATCAAAGTCCATTATGGTACTCATTCCCCTCTCTCCCAAAGAAGGCAGGATGCTGATCAAAACCACCAAACACAGCTTATGTCTCCAAGCCTGTCGATCCTTTGTACCTTCCACTGATTCATAATGTCTCTAAGGAAACTCTGGATTCTGTAAAGACTATTTATGATCTGTTTTCCTTGTTATTTTCATTCAATGACAACAATTTGCTTGTTATTTGACAAATGATGAGTTAAAGCATAATATAGACTGCAGGTGAGCTGAAGTTATTATTGGAAAAGTAGGAACTTATGATTCATATTCATGCTGTGTAATTAATTTCCTAAATTATATGGTTCTTTTCCTCATCAGACGATTATTAAAACCTATATAGAACTTGTAAAATGGCTTTGCAAAATCTTCCTTTAAGTATGCATGTCTGTGTAAATACTTGTATGTAGTTTATTCACACCACAAATATTGGCATCTCTTTCCTTAAACAAAAGAAATGTCCTCTTGGAGATTTGGAATTTATATTTCTGAACACATTTTTTTCAATATTTTTCCACCTTCAACTCAGATGGATACAGCAACTAATGACTAATACAAGATAACTGTTTCTATATTTTCGTCCCACGGAGATCTTAGACACTTATATACAAATATGTACATAACTACAGAAAGTAATTTATTACAAAGTCTTCCTTGACATGCAGTTCCTCTTCTTTATCTCTTTACAATCCTTCCATGTTACATCTGTTATTAGAGAAATTATAATATGGATTGGATGAGCAGTTTACCAGTAAACAGGAAACTATAAACATACTGCTGTAAATTGAGAATTGTCTATTGATAAATCAAAGCTTTATGCATTTGACCATATCCTAAGAGAATCACTGAAGCAAGCCTCAGCTAATTCAGTGAATTAGTGATTTTTACTGGTGAGCAAAAGCCATCAAAGGATTTAATTTTTTTTTTAATCCTTCCCCGTTCCAGCACATTTAAAATGCAACACAAGGAAAATTCCTTCTCATATTTTAAATTCTGTTCCTCTCTTTTGCTGCTTATTTGTACCCACAGAGATAGAGTATACACTAATAAATATTCTATCTGGATTCCCTTTTAGGTCAAATGCATCCTGTCTACTTTCTTCAGTTCCAAAGTCTCGGCTTTCAGTCCTAGAGGTGACAGAAGTTAAAATGAAACCCAAGACTCCAATTTTCTATTAAGTATCTTTTAAGACCAGTAGAGGGAGATATGGTCTTCTTAATTAAATCCTATTTTCACGGTTTCCTGAGGACTCCTGGAATATCTATTCCCCTCCCTTTTCCCTCAAGGATACATTTTAGTGGTACTGAGCTCCAAATAAGAATCAAAAGTCCAGTTCACATGGCTCTTCTCTACTGGGCTGTGAGCTTTATGCAGGCAGAATAGGAATCTTTCCCCACAACCTAGAAGAGGACCGTGATTTGCAGTCGGCAGGTAGGATCAAAAACTGGAAATGGCCATGGTTGCTCCTTCCTCCACAGACATTGCTTCCTGCCTCCCAACACAAGTACTGGGTATTCAGGGACAAGAAACCTGGTCAGGGAGATTTCAGGTTAAATGAGAAAGTGCTTAGTGAATTCTGGATCCTATAGGGTTAGTGTGCCAAAGTAACTATTATGTGATCTGTGCTGGAGTGTAGACTCTGTCTGACCTTGTCTCATTAAGCAGGCAAAAAATAACCCAAAACTTATTCATACTAATTCCTACTATTGTATGATCTTCATTTCCTCAAAAACTTCAGTCACAGAAAGGATGCTGTCACCATAAGTTCCCCTACGGAAATATTACCAGATATTTTATTAAAAATACTTATCTATGGAAGAGTAACTAAACTAACTAAACATCTGACAATTAATTTGCTACATGCCTATGTTACGCACAGTAGCACAGTTGTTCTGCAGGTGATGTCAAAAAGTTGTTGGTTACATAACATTTCTCCCCTTCCTTAGTACTTCAGCTGGAAAGTCTTTGCCAGTAGTGGCTATAAGGCCCACAGTCATACTAAGACAACAGCTTCAGCATTCCTGCTACTTGTTTTGGCAAGTCAAAACCATTTCTTACTCTTCACAGATTTAGTTGGGTTTTACTCCTGTTGGTACTTATATCAGAAGAGGTCTTATTTAAGCTGGCTCTCAAACAGAACTCAATGAAGAGGAATAAGAGACTATGGTGCAGTTGTAAATAGTAAAATACACTTTATCTGGGGTCCAAGGCAGCAAAATCTCAAAGTTAGTAGAAGTTCATCAAGCATTACATGTGGTCACCTAAGAAACATGGTTGAGAGACCATACCTATAGCTATAGGCCCTAATATACACTGACATCAAGGAGCTGACTCAAGGTTCATCAATATTCCCATCTCCCTGGAATAATTTCTTTACGTAGCTTTTCCCTCTCCTTCTCCCTCTCCTTTCTTCCCTGCCCTTACAGCTGTTAGGTTTCTTTCAAGTGCTTAGATCACTGTATTGGCTACAAGTTTTGTCACATATTCAACACTTCAGAATGCTTCTGCAGCAGCAATGAAAGTGCTAGATTGCCAAGTTCAGATGTGAAAAAGAGGAAGAGAGGAAAGATAAAGAATTGACTACAAGAAATTCATTGTACTTAACATTATACAGGTATCTAATGCTGTACAGAGAGAGAGCCGGGCTCTACAAAGGCAATAGAAAATAAACAGACTAAAAATTAATAGAATAGGACCAACTCTCAGATGTGATAAAGATTCCTATCTCTTCTCTTCCTTTCATGAATACAGTGAGCCTCAAAAATGAGATTAGAAGGCCCATTACTGCCCACTGGTGGTGGTAATCAGATATGCCAGCTAACAGTAGAAAATCAGTTTTTTCTAGGTGTTTTGTTGCTGAAATGTCTCAGTGAAATGAAGTAAGAATGCTGCTATGAAGCAACTTGTGCTCAGGCTAATGTCACACAATTTATGGCTATGATTTTTTAATAATGAATCTGTTGTCTTAATGTGTTTGCAGAGCCATGCATGGCAGGAATATTATCTCCAGAGACCACAAGGTCCATTACTCTAACAGGAACAAGCAGAAAGAAAATACAGACATTAAGTCTAGATCTATCTTCTGGAAAAAAAAATACTACATTTGTTCATGTTTCAGCTCCTGAAACTACAGTTATTACTATGACCTTGGGACAAAAATACCCTTATGTGCAGACTTCCCTTTTACCAGTACCAGACAGAGGTTACAGGGATCTTGCTTCTTCATAATTATCCATATTTTTCTGCATACATGTATACATATATCTCATAATCTGTTTATAACATATATAGTTCTGGTAAATTCCCAAAGTCATCTATTTTAAAAGCTTTAGGAACTGTATTATCTATATACCAGAGTTACAGATTATATTCAAGTACAGATTCAATCTTTGCAGCACTGTATTTATTACAGTTATATTCAGAGACAAATTTCTCTTCTTTAACCAGTCTTACCAAAAATAAATTAGGATTATGAAGAGACTACAGATTCAGCAGTCACAAATACCAAACTGTGAAACTACCTGATAAATCCACTGCATACAGGACTTAGATATTTTAATACAAAATTACTTTCATTGTTTTACCTGTAAGCATTATAATATGACACAGTATTAGAGGTTTTCACATTTCTTTTTATTTCTTTATTTCACTTTCAGTAAGGTTCAACCTACTAGTTGATTTAGGAGCTTTTAAAAACATTGAATGATGTTTACTGCTGAAACTCTGGGTTTGTATGTTGCAACTCTAATGCTTGAATTTTGTAGCCTTTTGGCTCAAATAATTGCTGAAGAGTTGTGCTATATGCAAACATAACAGTACATATATAAGATTTAGTTATAGACAATTAGTAAATCTAAAGTAATAATTATATTAATCTTATGTTTCAAAAAACTTTTTTGTTGTTGTTAAAATAAAATGTTGTAGATAGAAAATAAAAATCAGTCATCCTCTTTGGTAATCACTGTATTGAATATTTATCAAGTCTTAGTATTAGTTCTTCCTCTGAACATTTTTTGTTTTCTGTTTCTGAGAAAAAAAATCCTTAACTATGATTTATCATCCCTTCACATGCCGAGGTAGTTTCTGTGACACCACAGTAGAGGATCCATTTCATTTTTCACATATTTTTAAAATGTCAAGTGCTGTAATCTTGAAATGTAACCTACCTATTTAACATAATGTGTCTCTCCAATTTTTAATCAATACAAATAAATTCTCTGAAAAATCTTGTTAGGAATTATGGAGTGCAATTTCCATGGCTGAAATTATGGGGCACATAATCAGAGTTCTATGCATGAAGGGCTCTAAAAATAGACCTCAAAGAGAGGAATTTCAGCACTGAGTTGTACTACTCAGAAGAGTCCCTCCCAACCAAGCAAAATTGCAATTCTTTTCTTGTAAGGCTAACAACACTATTATGTTCCAAGAGCTGGTCATTCAAGTATAGACAGCTTAAACAGAAAGATTTAAAGTGAAGTCTGTTGAAGAATAAGGCCTGTAAAAGTGAAACAGCAAAGCAGAAAACTCGGTATTTCCAGGACCAGCAATAGAGTATCCTATTTTACTTCTGGCCTTGGTTGACTTCAGAGTATTAGTGAACTAGCAGTGTTTCCATCACATAACCCTTTGCTTTTGTTCTCTTGGGGTGAGCCAGAAAGGCATACATAGGGGGTGGCAGGGGGAAGTGCATCCATTTTAGAAAAAAAAGTTACACACTTTTCAACAGTCTTAGCAGAAGAAAGTAAAACAGAAATAGAATGGCCCAAGAGAATTCAAATGAAAACCAAAGCTGGGCAGAAATATTGTGCATGAGTTCAACTATCTACCCAAAGAGATGGGTAAAGAAATTCCATCACTTGGGCACCTATGATTAACTATGTTTTAGCAGTTGTGAATAAAGGGATTTAAGCAAACAGAACTTTATGGGAAGTCAGTTAAAATAAATGACAGTTCAGAGAAAACTAAATTAGCAAGCATTTGGATTACTTTCCCCAGGATACCAATTGGGAGTCCCAGCACTATCATCAGCTAGCTCCTTACTGACCCTTTTACTTCCCTGTGATTACCATCGTGTCTTCGTTCAGATCCTTGGCATTACATTGACTGTTCTCTGCTCACCTTCTCCAGTTATCTTTTACAGGTTTTCAGGGAAGAATTGGTGTTCAGGGAACAATTGGTGGTAAACAAGATCCCTCCTCTAAACACTTGTAGTAGTAGGAAATCACTGCTGGTCAGTCTTCTTTGCTCTCTCCTCATATACTTCCTGCAACATTTCCACTTCTGGTTGCTGCTAGGGCAGCCTAGCCAAGGACACCAACAGAGCCCATCAACAGAGCATATCAAAAGTAAGCAGGAATTCTGGTTTACATCTAAAAACATAATAGTGTAATCAAAAGGTGACCTGGAGTGTCACAGAGAAGACCTGTACACTGAACCCTACAAAACTAACCAATTACCAGTATCTTGTAAAACATATCAGCAAAGGGGTTTTATCCAGACAGTCTTCCATACAAGACTTGCCCACCCACAGTTTTCCAATAGTCTGGGCTTTTCTTTACTCAGCAAGAAGTCTGAGTAATGAGCTCCCCAATTACAAAATGATTTAACAGTTCTCTAATTATCAGCTTTCTTCTAATCCCATATGACTGGAAAGAAAGTAGCAGTGTTCCAGTACCATTTATTTTAGTGACACTCTAAGTGTACAGCTGTAAGAAATCTTCTCTATTAAAGATAGCATTTGTCTGTATTTGATATTAATATTCACCATATGTAATCTACCAGAGTTCTCTATGCTCAATTCTTGCCTTCTTAAATTCTGTGCCACAGGTTGCTTTGTGTGTGTGTGATTTTGAATACAAGTATCATGCATAATTAGAACTGATAAATAAGAACTGGCAATTAGAGGAACCTTAAGAAATTTTTCACCCTATCTGCACAGTGACTAAACTGCAAGTGACAAGCTTGTAAATGAAATATCTGAAAATATAAAAACTTTATTACAACTGTGTCATTTGTGGATCATTTAAGTGGCATATAATTAGATATTCAGTCACTTTATTATGGTTAATTTGTTCCTGGCTCATAAATACTTTTTATCAGGAAAAGCTCCTTGACTGTGACATTTACTGTACAGTGGACATGAAAGGAAGTATTGAAACTTTTTGCCACTAAAGACATGTAAAACTACTTAAGATAAATTAAATAAACAAAGTACCTTAGAAGATGCTTTCAGGAGTTACATCTGAAAGTGGTATAAACAATTTCTGTCATTGGAAAGGACGTCTTCATTTCATTCTTTTTGTTTTAGTCTGTTACACAAATCATTTAACTCTTCCACGGAACTAGGCTTAGTCAGTGCACTAATGACTAATTGTGTTGGGTTTGTGTGGCAAGGTTTTGGAAGGGGGGGACTACAGGGATGGCCACCAGGAGAAGAGAGCTGCCCCCATGTTGGACACAATCAGTTCCAGTCAGCTCCAGCCAGCCAAAGTTAACCCCTTGCCTCAATGTAAAAATTAGGCTTATTGATCTCTAGCTTAAGACTTGGGGATGAACTCACTGACCTCATCTTTTTTTGGTTCAGTATAGTTCTATACAAAGAATGAAACTGGCACTGATTAAGATAAGCAAGATCGCTCTTTACATCAGTAAGCATCAGAAACTCAGGTAGAATTGTAGGTACAGATAATATATATGATGTGACACAGACACTCCTGTGTTACATCTCCCTGCCACCTCCCTTGCGCCTCCAGGTGTAGAAGCAGCTCTTGGTCATTCAGGCATGAGAAGAAGGAAAAGGCAGAAGGACAACTGAAAAATCCATGAGGGTCAAGCTCAACAGCGGCCTTGCTAAATGAGCCTTGTTGAGCTTCCCTCCATATTTGTTTGTGATAAACAAATGCAGAAACCCTGCAGAAATCACAGTAGGTTCACTGTACTGTGCAGATACACTGAACTAGATCCACAAGATAATGAAACTGTTGTTAAAGACACTTGTACAAAACAGTGTAACATCACAGAAAATGCCATCTCAGGTTATATCAGAAGTGTCTCTCACACACAGATCTGCCAGTAGTCTGGCCCAAACTTTTCTTGAACAAATGAGGTGCCCTTTAACACTTCAGCATGAAATACCATGCCCAGTTTTTTGTTTCTGTGTAACCAGTGCAACTGACTTGCCCTGAATGATGAATAAATTTAATTTGCATTTAAAATTCTTCTCAAAGCATCTATGGTTTTAAACATATACCAATTACTTGCACAAAAAAAAAAGTTATAAATTTCACAGTCTCATTTCACTGGAAAATGTTTACCAAATTCTAGTTGTCTTATCACCTTTGCAGTCAGTCCTCTTGCAGCTCAGGGATCACACTACGATCCTGCCAAGCTCTGCCTCCTGCATTGGCCACTGATACTGTTCTGCACAATTGTACATTACAGCAGTCCTTAGTGTGCTAGAAGTTAAACTAGTTTTAAGAACTGCAAATAGAGATTCCACACTGTATAAAACACAATGTTGTGCATGGTCACCATAGTTTACTTCAGCCTGTTCCAAGTCCTCTGTGGTTATGGATGTATAGTGAACCATCCTTAAATCATCATTCTCTCACAAAAAATCCATAACATATAGCACTCACTCCATATGAGTGTCTTCATATTTCATAACAGTCCTGGTGAACCTTAATAGCTATAATTTCACCATTTTGTAGAGGAAACAGCTACAAAGCACTAAGTAGCAACTTCATAGATGTTAAGTTGTCAATAGCATCTGCAATGCTGTCAATCTGCACAGTTAAATTGTGAATCCTTTCCTCACAGTCTTGCCATACCTGTGATTAGGTGACAAAGTATCTCAGAGGTATGAAATGAAAGCAAAGCACACTGCAATACAAGATGTATGTGACATAGAAAATAATGAAGAATTGTGTCAGCTACTGACAGGATTAAATGCATTCAGAAACATCATGTTCCTTTTCATCTTTTTAAAGATAATAGTTTCTGTGCTAATGGTCATGTGAGTCATGCTATGAACTCAAGGATATGATGGGGGAAAAAAAGTGACATGTACCCTGAATCCAGCAGGTGAAGAAATAAGAAATTTAAGCTATCAAAATTCATAATATGTCTATTATTAGAATTTCAGTCTTGATGGGGCTGTTCTACTATAAATTACATATATGAAAAAAACAAAGCCCACCAATTAATTTCACTATAGACATGTGTCTCCTGATGTCTACATTTTCCTTGGACTCTTTAAACATTACATACTTTTTTTTTGCTAATCATGTGATTTGCAGCAGCCAAATAGCTGCAATTTTTAAAGTATATTAAAGCATTTTCTTCTATGGTTCTATGACGTTTTGCTTCCCTACACACTTTATACAACTGCAATGTTTTATTGCTGTTTACAATTTATTACAAATTTGTAATGATTGCTATATCAGAGTATACATTTGGTTCCTTTTATGTGTCCAGGATGAAAAGTAAAACTGGACTGAAATCTGATCCCAGATTCTTTATATTACCTACAATCTGAATTATTGTTGTGTGGTTCTTTTATATTATCAGCTACTGTTTAGTGTCACTGATAACTTTAAATAATGTTCAAAGATATTAAGTATGGTATAATAACAGTACCACCAAAGTCTTAGAGTACTGAAAATATATGAAGGGTTTTTTTTATTTAGTTTTTTTCTTAAATAAAGTGAGGAGCAGAGAGTTCAGAACTGGGAATTGATGTGATTCATTCAGAGCCCAGAATTCTTCCACTGGGACTTGAATTATTCCTTTTAGAAATGGAAAACAGGTTACTTTTTCCTTTACTGTTAGTACTACACTGGTGGTTTGCTGTATGCTAATACATAAGAACTCAGAGAAATCCCTTTACAAACATGAGATTTGGAATCAGTTCACTCCTCGGCTTTGTGGACTTTGAACTGATTTCTTCCATCTCCCAGAAGAGATTCTATTCAATAAGCTGTGGCTACCTATGCCCCTCTTGATCTGCAAGGAAAGAGAGGAAAAGTTAAGGTCAATGATTACAGTGAATCCTACATTCTGCCTCTGGTTTCCTTTCTGCATTTCACTCAGATAATTTCTTGGACGATACAGAAGAAAGACTTGGTCATACAGAAGAGTAGAAAAAGTATTTGAAAAAACAAAAACCAGCCCCCAAAAAAACAGAAGAAAAAGTCTACAGAAAGCCTGGCAGTTACAATGGCTGTCCTAGCCAGACGCAACTTGCGAGACTGCCTACTTCTGAGAGCTAAAGCTCAGTCCTCTTCTATCCTCCAGCTGGGAGTCCAGACAATGAGGACTGTAGCCACTGTGTTCTGCTAAACCCTCATCTACAAGCTGGTGTGATGAATGCTTATCGAGAGGAAAGGGGAAAATCAAGGGTGCTACAGTCCTTACAAATAGAGATAGCTCTGGGCTTGTGCCTATATGATATATAGGCACCTAAGAGCTGATCATGCAGACTTTGAATCTACAGACAGATGAAAATTTATATAAGGGATTGGTAGGAAGAACTTACAGATCACTAATAACAACTGAAAAAGTTTTTTTTTTTCCTTCTAACTAAATACTAGTTATAATTAGTTATAACTATTGAAGAGAAAAAATGAAGACTATTTTTGGTTGTTATTGTAATTTCATCCATTAATGATGTATTTTGGACAGCTTTTCAGTGCCACATTTTGTAATCTTTTCAGTAAAATATATTGGAAATCGTTTTAAAAATCCTATATATGTAAAAGCCTTTTAGGGCAAATTATTTTGCAGTTTTATTTTGAAAAATAATTGTGCTCATATATATAAAAATATCTTTACTATGCTATAAAATTCTAAAAGTCTAGGCTAATCACTACAGAAAATTTCAAGAGTATCCAGAGAACAATTAAGTTAACCTGATATTAAGGACAAAAGTCAGCTACATAGACAGCTAGTGATTCCTTCAATGCTGTGTGATATACAGTTGTCCATTCCAGTAGTGCATCTTTCCAAGTAAATTCCCAATCCTCTGACAGCCACCTAAAGTAACTCAGCTTTATTCCTTCACAGAATCACAGAATGGCTGAGGTTGGAAGGGATGTCCAGAGTGTATAGGATCCAATCCACCTATTTAAGCAGGGCCACCTAGAGCCTATTGCCCAGGAGGAGGATTGGACTGATGCTGTGAGTGCTATTACACATCCATAAATCAAAGTTTTTGAAAAGTCCATTTGGACAAGTAGAAATACGTATTCAAAAATAAAGATGATGTCATGCAAGTTTTGATGTGTTACAGAGAATGAACTTTTACTTATCTGTTTAACAATAAGTAAATACAATAAATCATTATTTCATTAGGTTCTCCCTGTGTAACTGTGTTCCTTGATCTCTAAAAGACTCTAAAAATTCATGAAGATTTCTATAAATCATTTGTGATTTTTGTCCTACTACTTCCTTTCCAAGAGTGCAAGTAGTTTCTCGTGAAGATTTTGTGGAGATTTATCCTTGGTTTAACTTTTCTTTGTTTCATTTTCTAAATTCAAGGTTTGCAAATAGTATGTGCTTAGCTTATGATTCTGGATTGGGCCCTGCACATTGCACTTTGTAACAAAAGGAAACATAAAATTAAATAAAATTTTGTATCATGTCCTCATTTTTCATATTTGCCTGGTTTACATCAGTGAACCTGGACACTTTTGGATACTGAAGCCCTTTGGATTCAGGTATGACTGGAGACAAATTCTTCAAGGGCCATCGGTACTTTTGAGTTTGGAGTTTTTCATTTAAAAAACCTCTCATTAAAATGTGGAGAATATAGAACTAATTATGTATCTAGATACAGCATTATGTCTTTCTGACTGAGTGCAGAATTTGGTAGTTATTACATTCCCCAGCTTTGAGTCAAGTTGTGTTTTTTTTCCTGTACAATCAACATATTGATATGGAATATTTGAAAATATAAAGGCATTTGAATGACCTATAAAGGCTAAATAATACATGAATTTTGTAGCTATCTCAAAAGTGTCATTAATCAACTCTGGACATAAATATTTAAGACTGAAGTGAAAATGTTCTATGGTATGGAAAGGCATCCAGACAACCCTAACTATGATCTGAAACAATATTTTAACAGAACCCAAACATAATTATTTGTGATATGATATCAATAAGACTATTATGAGGGTATGTGTTTAAAGAATTAATAACTATCTTCTAAATATACTGAAGCCTGATGGTTGGTTTGTTTTTTTTTTTCTTTTTAATCCCCTGTCCACTATTTAGAGGGGGAAAAAAAAGTTATAGATAAAATATCCTTCTGTTTTTTAATAAATATGTGGTTTTGCTAAAAAAGAAATAGAAAAATGATTGGTTTTGCTACTTAACCATATACAAGTGCATTTCCAAATCAATTAAGATATCTTCAGTGTGATTCAGTAAGCAACTACTTCTCTGTCATTTAAACATTCCTCTACCACCACAACTCTGTCTATGTGATTCATTTGTTATAAAAAGATGTTGTTATTATTCTAGACTCTTTATAAAACCATTTAAGTTTCCTGCTTTCTTAAGTCATTTACCTGGCAACAAAGTGCTCTCTGAATGCCAAGGCTCCTCCTCGGCTGGAAGTCTGAGCACTAGGGTAAAACACCTTCAAAACAACATGGGGGAAAAATACCAAAGGAAAATTTTGTTAATGATTGCAAAACATAGCAGAGTATCGTAAGCCTTTCAGGGATGTGTACTTTTCTATAGGAAATTTGGAATTAAAACAACAAAAAAAAGCTTTTCACATAAAGACAGATGAAGGGAAGACTGAGCGTGTAGTTTTGATGCCCATATAATATTAATGACCCATACTTTACCCTAAAAGTGATTGCTAAGGAAAGCATGACATAGTATATTCATTTTAAGCACAACAAGATTTTAGAAACCATTTTACAGTCTCAGATGTGGAACGTTATTAAGTACTACACTATTCCAGCAGAATAATCACTAATATCATTAAGGTTTCATCTGAAGATACAGATTCTACAGTCCAAGTAAATTTATGTTGAATGGCATTATGTTTTTAGGGAGGTGTCAAGAAAATGAGTTTGATACACAGGTTCTGGTGATAATGGAAATATTTCACTGCTAAAAAGACCTGCTGTCTTTCATGTGTGAAACATTTCCCTGAAAATAATTTTTTTGACAGCAAAAGTCATGCTCTCAAATTTGTTCTTTATACATATGCAAACTTATATTTTCATAAATATCTCCCTTACATAAAATGTATGAAAAGGTAGATACTTCAAACCCAAAGCCTTTCACCTAACCAGAATGGGGAAGTAAAAAATGGAAAATACTTGTGTTCATACAGAGTATGTACTCATTTCTTTATACAAAAAGCATTAACAGACG
The DNA here is from genome assembly GCA_027560015.1 of Chloroceryle amazona. Lineage (NCBI taxonomy): Eukaryota > Metazoa > Chordata > Aves > Coraciiformes > Cerylidae > Chloroceryle > Chloroceryle amazona. The sequence continues at coordinate 68,351 of JANHFX010014028.1, read as the reverse complement.
CAGTTATTACATCTCATGATTTTGCAGACTTCATAGTATCTATTTGTGAAGCTAAACACAGAGTGAGAAACTTCAAAAAGCCAGTTAATTAATGTGTTGTTGAAAACTCTACTTTGTGTTGAAATGAAGTACCAATGTTTCAAATTTAACTGGAATACTCTTCCAGTTGTCAAATTACTCAGATTTTTTTTTCCCCTAGTGAGAATGCCATTGGCATTCACCAAGCAGGGAACAGAAAATCAAATTTTTTGTTCAAGATCATTGTTTGACTGTTTAAAAGGAGAACAATGACCTTGAGACAGAAGCCTATGTGCAAGAACCTCGTATCATTCAGAGCTCAGAAACGATCTTGTCTCCCTGCAGTAATTTTTAAACAACTGTGCTAAAGCTTAAATGCTTATACCCTCCAGCCAGCCTTGGGCAGAAACCTACCATGAAGGTTTTACAGGAAACAAGACAAAGAAACCTGAACTCTAGAGTACATACATGTGTTTATTATAATTTTTCTTTCCCTATTTTGTAAGAACTCCACTGGGGTGGCAACATTTTCATTTTATCTGTAGTAAAGAAACAAAGAAGAGAGTAAAATATTGGCCTAATCACTTTCTCTGTGAAAACTAACATATTTTAACACATATCTTAGATGATCATGTTTAGGCAATTTAAATATGTGGTTTCTTTCAGGGATACTGAATTAGTTTGGACAGAGATTAAACTCCTTCAGAATTGTTTTTTTTGTTGTTGTTGTTAATGTATACATAGGTCTAGATCTGATGCCACACATGTCAACAAGAATTATTAATTTATTTTGCTCTTTTCTGCCACAAAGCCCATGAGGTACCTGGCCTGTGAAGGAAAATTCTGCAGAGACTCTCTTGAAGCAAGAGAGTGCCGAGGAAGTGGGATTGCACATCACATCAGGGAGTGCAGCTCTGAGAGGACTCACCTGATTTCACTGAATCAGAGGACACGGCTATCTGCAAAGTTTAATTTTCCTCTCATTTATACTTTTATAAATCCAAGGAATGAAGAGAAAATGGAATTCAAATAGAATTATATTATATGGGAACCTTTCTACAATTACTATATGTATCACAAAAGACCATATGTGGACATACTCATTCTGAACATAGTGAGTTAAAATAAGTTCCAAAATATGAACCAATTTGATAAAAGTAAACAAGAACCCAAACCACACAACTTCAGTAGAAGCTAAATAAAGGCCATTTTCTTTTCCACCTCAGTGAGATTTTTATTTTAAATCTTCACCAAGGATTTACAGGATTAAGTCCATATATTAAAGGCTAACCTATTAAAGAGTAATTATTGATCTTGGAGCTGATTTGCTTTTATAGGCGCTGGTCACCAAAGCAAACACTAAGGTAATCTGAAGATATAAAGAGAGTCAGATATTGCACTCATTATATTTCACTTGAATATTGATGTCTTAGTAACAACGCCCCTGGTTTTAACCCCAAACACTGCAGATGTTTTATATGCTGCACGTGCCATTTTGCAATCAGTTTTCTTCCACTGACTTTAATTTGAAGTCTGAAGTTTGTTCTTTTACTTGGATTTCTGTGAAGAAGTTATAACTTTGCCAAATTCCAAAGTTACACTTCACAAAGAAAACAAAATTAGATCTGTCCTTTGTTACAGCTGCAAAGCAGTAACACAAAGAAAAGAAACTAGTACAAAGTTTTGTTATGCTCTTCCCTGTAGTAGCCTATAGTTTTCTTTTTTTTCAAAGCAATTTCTGTATGATGGAGTTTAGACCTAAGTTCAGCTTCAAGCTGTGTATGCTAGTGCAATTCCAATACTTCTGGCATTTCTGGAAAGCAGCCCAGGTGGGTTTAAGCATAGTACACTGTAAAAAAAGTCATTTGCCTTGCACACTGTATGAAATCTGGTATTGCTGGCTTCCAAAAAAAAAATAGATATATATATATGCAATAGATCTTATTTATCTTTACAATTTTTATTATACAGAGATACACAAGTAAAACTAAGAGAATAACCTCCTGATGCACAGGTAAAAGAATATATTTGTAGACATGTAAATTGCTCCCTTTCCACCATAAGATTTGAAGTTCTTCTACATTTAAATATATAAAACTGTGTAACATAGTGTTTAAGAAGAGAAAGTGTTCTAATCTAACACTTCGGATCCTGTAGTTTAATGAGGTAGTCAGACTATCATCTGGTGGTGGTACAGCAACCTTAAATTTCCTTAGTAACCTATGTCTGTTTTGTAATGACAACGTGCATATTTCATTGTATTTCAAACCCAAAGCCTTTGCGGATATTAGGAAAATATCAAGACTCTAAAGAAAAGTTCTTGATAAGAGAAGGGGTAAATTGAACAGATTTTCTTTGTTCTTCAGTGCATGTCAATAGCTGAATATATATATGTCTCTTTCAGTGTCAGAGCAATACTCTACCAACCCAAAGTGAGTGAACTATGAAGATTGTCCACTCTCTTTCCACTTCTGTGAGTTGGAGGCAATCTCTCAGCTGGTTTAATTTATGAAAGCTGATAATGGCTCCTTAGGAAGAGGAATTCTGAATAGGCTGCAGACTGTAGGAAAGAAGACAATGAATTTAAAGGATTTGGGGTCTTTTAACACTGGGTTATGAAAATAACCTACTTGTTGTTCCTAGCACTCAAAATAAATGCACTAGAAAAACAAACAAACAAATCAAACTTGAAGTGGAGGCAGGAAGCTGGGAAGAGGGATTGTGCAGATTGGTGGATGTAGCTTTGAATTACTTGTCAGCATTCCATGAATGGATGAGAACTAGCAGAGGAAGAGTTTCTGGAGCAAGAAGAATAGAATGATAATTCCTTTTTTAATGGGGGAGTAAGGGAAAGATATGGCTGATGGGTAAATGAATAGGAGACAGAAGCCAGGGCTCAGTTTCCTAAATAGAGATAACTATAACTGCTAGGCTCTGTATGAGCCTAGCAGATACAATGTGCATCTATGGCAACTTTCTAAGACATTTCAGAGGTCAGACTGGAAGCCCTATGTTGCCTGAAGTGACACTAGTTGTATATGTTTAGAAAAATGAATGTCCCCTAGAAAGTGTTTTCCATTTACAAGCAAGGAGTTCGGCATAAAAATAAAAAATAGAATAAATTAATTTCCTCTCCTCATTAGTATCCCACAGATTTCCCTTTCAAGAAACATGGAAAGATTAACTTGTGTGAAACAGGAAAATAATCAGAGTAATTTTTTCTCTTTATTTATTTTTTGTTTCAGGATCATTTCCCTGACTCTAAAACTTATGGGGTTTTTTATCTCTTACTAAGTGTCCTTTCTATCTGACAGTAAGTAGGATTTAAGATAATGTGTTATTAGTCATACTGGGTGATACAAGCAGAGAGACGAGTCACTATAATATACTTTAAAAGGAGTTTGTGGGTAATGAATTATAACTATCTCTTGATAGCACAAATCTTTCTGCACGTAAAAAAGAGATACGAAAGATGAGTGTTCATCTGAAATAAAAGTTATTTATAAATATTCACATTATGAATGAGCGGACTTTGGCCTGGTACATTTTCTCACTTCATATTCATGCCCTGTACTTTTATAATTTTAAAAAATATGATACAAATCAATTTATCTGTATTTGATTCTTTTAATTGTCATACACGTTAGATAATATCCTTCTTAATGCTCTGCTGTGCCCAGTGGGTTTAGGATTGAAAGTGTGCATTAAGGACAAGGACAAAGAAAAGATGGAGTAGGTGAGCTCAGATGTGATAGCCATACACACATCAGTCAGTAGTTATCAGACAACTCAGTCTCAGCAAATGAGTTGTCTGCTGCTCACATTTCTTGTGCTCTTTTTATTCCTTTCGCTTAAGGAATGTAATCAAGAATGTGCTGTTACTATTTAAAGAGGCTGTCTGTCCAGAAGGATCAATGCCAGGTTTTTTTCATCACTATGGAGAAAGAGGTGTCTGTATATGAGAAGTGGATTGCAAGAAGTTAAAATCATTTTCGCACCCTGCAGTTGGCTTTGTAATGTGTTACACTGCTCTTTCTACATGGCAGTTTACTTTTAATAACAACCTGAGTACGGTCACAACAATTTGGGCAGTTTTGACTGAGTGACCAAAGAACAGTGCATGTTGCAGGTGGCTGTCAATGGCAGTTTGGACTTCAACACGTGACTTGCTAGGATGAAACTCGACAAAAGACCTGTAGGAGATCAACAACAGCCAAGTCTAGCAGAGTGACAACTCTTGCTAGAATGACATCAGAGAGGTTGTTTTGTGATGTTGGCCAGGCCACATCTGTTTGTCAGAAAAGGCAATACAATTTTCAGCATATAATTCTGATTCCCTGTAATAGTAAGAATGGCAACAGCAAGAATATAGCGACTTTGAACAGTATAGACATAAGCAGTCATAAATTGGCCACAGACCACAAAGTAGCTGAAACTTGTTTCACCTCTGCAACCTGCCAGGCTGGCACCAGCAGTTACTGTAGCATATATCTAATAAGAACTAAAAACTTATTAGCAAAGAATCTTCCATATATCCTAACTAAACTAGGGAATCTAGGTCATCTAGCACCTCTGGGCAAAGTCAAGATAGTCAAGATCATGGCAATGTCTAGAGAAACTTCAGGGATATATGTTTTACTCTCCTGGTTCAGCACAAGACTGTTTTTCCACTGTTTATTTTCTGTTCTGGAGAGGACAAACAGACCAAGACTTGCTGTTGAACGCTTCTAAATAACAACACATTTCCTTGGTTTTGTATTTTCCTTGTTGTATATTTATATTTTCCTTTATTTTTCTTTATTTATTCTGCTAAGAAGTGTATAAAGCTAGATTTTTTTAAATTTAAATTTTATTAAATACCAAATATACATATTTCAAGAATCTAGGCATTGCAATGTTTGTTTTAAATGACAACAAAAAAAAGTAAATATTGCTTTAATAATTTTCAATTGTAATTGAGTATACAGTTGTTAATTATTAAATACAACCTAAAGAACATGGATGAATTTCTAATGTAAAACTATAGCATTAATATTACTCCTTTTGATTCTCATATTTTTGTGAGCATGTTCCTCTTTTGGACAGAAAGAAACCTTAAATTTGAAAACAATTGCAAGAACTTTTGCAAGTATTCAGGTTCATTAAGATAGTAATAGAAACCAAAATTATCATTAAATTAACAACTAAATTACCTCAGGACCAGAAGCTAAAAAGAACCTTAAAGTTCTTACCTTTGGGGGTTTTTTTCTGCTAATAAATTGATTATATATTCATTATTATCAGAATGATATTTCTGTTTTCCTTGAAGTATCTCCTCCTCTGTTTTCACAGAAGGTATGTAATGACTTCTATTATTTTTTTCAGTCAAGCTGCCCATCTGAGGGCAAATATCCACCTGAGTATCTGTTCAGTCCTGTTGTTCCCCTCTCTCTGGAAGGGAGGAAGAGCACTTTCTTTCCTGACTTTTTTATAATGAATTAATGTTTCACAGTGACGCATTTTAGCTTTTATAGCTCTGATGGAAATAGGACTCAAACTGAAAGAGAT
>JANHFX010014028.1:47698-62686 GCA_027560015.1 Chloroceryle amazona | reverse complement strand
AGATGACTCCTGTTTATAAGATTTATGACTTGCATAATTTTGCTATAATTTACTCTTTTTGCATGCTACAGATTCACCAGAAAAAAACAAACAAACAAAAACCAACCTTGTTTCTTCTGTCAATGACTCAGCATCTTCTTTCTCTTTTACTTTCTGTTTTTCCTCCATGCCCTGTGAATCCATAACTGTCAGACCTGCAAAAATCAAAAGGCAGAGCAATGCTCTGGTGATGGTCCTTTAGTGCACTAGGACCCACGTGCTACCCTTCCAGCATAATTCTTAACCACAGTTCTCCTTTGCAATAATTTTTTCAAACAATTCCATTAGAAGTAACAGTTCTGATGTATTTAATATATAAACCAAAGAGGATAGAATATTTGACAGTCTTTTCTTCCTGGAGCAACATTATCCGACACTAAACAGAGTCTCCAAAGCTGAATAATTAGTGAATCATCATTTGGCAAGGCCTTACTGCTGTTACCTGCAGTCATTAAGTAATTCAATAAAATAGAAAAAAGCATTTTAATTCCTTTTTAAGTTCTACAAAAGAATTGGAAATTCTTGCTGAGATGTATACATATAAATGACACTTGCCTCTCTGTGAACAGTTCCTACAGCTCACATACTTAGTGCTTATTAATACTTAGTACTTCTGTACTCCTGTATGGGTGAGGCAAAGGGAAGTGCTCTCCTTTTCATTAAAGAAAAGAAGAAATATAACACTACAAAACTATCTCTGTTCAGAGACTTGTTGTGGAGAAATAATGATCAGAATAGCACTTTTAGCCTTGAGGAAGGGCAAATCATGCAGAGAATCGAGTGTTTCTTTCCAATAATCAATATTTTTCCTATGTCTGCACAAACAGCTAACTGTTCTTCTCCTTGCCCAACAACAACATGCAGGGACCTGGCACTGAGGGTGCTTGGCTAAAGCAGTATGAGACTGGTCTGAAGAGGAAAAAAAAAAAAAAGAGTACACTCCAAAAAGAGATTATCGAGTTGAAATCAGCTTTCAGAACACAGGAGCAACTGAATGGGGAGAAGAGCAAGGAGTCAAGGATGTGGTTGGACAGCTGGCTGAACACAATATCTAGCTGAACACACTGAGAATAGGCAAATTAGGTCTCAACCTGTCAACATGTGCTTTTCCCTACACAAGAGCATTTTGGCACAGCTTCTTTGCATGCCACGCTAGCTGTCTAAGTATTTCAGAGGTAGGAAAGAAAGGGTAATGGCAGCTTCTGAATTTCCACTGTAGTCCAGGTCCTAGAAGTGCAGAAAGAGTTTGTTTTTCTGAGATAAAAAGTTCTTCCAGACACCTGTGACTTTAGATGGAAAATGACATCTGGTTCTACTCCATTTTCCACAAATGCTTCTGTCTACTCATCCTCAGGAAACAATTCTGTCTGTGAATGGAGAAGCAGCTCTGAGGAGGGGGATTGTAAAGAACTATGATTTCTAATGCAGGATCCTAAGTTGCTATATTGGTCAGATGGTTCTACACATCTCATTTTCAGTGTGCTTCCTGCTGAGATACTTAATTCCCTCATACTGCAGAGAAAATTTAACTATTTATTTTATGCAATGTTCCCCTTTGGTCAAATACCAAATCAGTGTTTAAATATGGTAACTTTTTATCAATAGCATAGGATAACTTTCTTCATTTAACATTTCAATTTAAGGAGTACAGATAAGCATTTTGGTCTATACTGTAGCAAGAAAGGAATGTAAATCTTGATATGATATCCCTGATAACCAGATGATAGCAATTGTGACAAAATAAATCTTGATAAAAGGTTCCAAAATACTGAAATGAAGTAGAATAGAATCAGTTCTTACATATAGTAAATTAATAGTAAAGTACAGATTGTCAGATACAATGTTTATCAGCCTTTAAAAAAAAATTAACAGAGATACTAATAAATGTCCTAGCAAATTTATTTACAATTATCCAAAGAAAGTACAGCTATTCTGGAACACTTCTGTAATACTGCCTTTAGATGACTCTTAAATAATTCACAAGAATATTATTCAATACACTTTTCCAATATAATTTTCTAGGAACATTTTGCTTTCACCAGTGCTTACTACTGTTTTTTTGACTTTTCTGATATGAAAAAGCACTTCTGAATTAAAAACCAGTATTTATCACATAAAGTTTTTATTAGTTACTAGAAGAAAGGTTTAGGAGCATTACAGGGAAAACAAGGTAAAAGGCAACTTGTCTGTTACTTAAGTCATGCAGTCAACATTGCAGTCAAGGTTGTCTTCATCCCACTGATGGCAGTGTGGACTCCTCCAGGCAGTATACAGCCTTGTATGACTGCGGCACCAACAGGTAGTAAATATTTGAGATGATATTGAGAACATAAGTGTTCCATCACCCTCACCGTGAAAAAAATTCTCCTTATGTTTCTGTGAAACTTCCTATGCCTCAGCTTCACCCATTACCCTTGTCCTATCATCAGGCATCACAGAGAAGAGCCTGGCTCCATCCTCCCGGCACTCACCCTTTATATATTTATAAACATTGATCATATCAAAAATGTACAAAAGTTGTACAAAATGTACAACTAGAAACTGCAAAAATAGCGAACTACTGTATTTAGGAAAGCTGTAGCAAAGACAAAATAGATATATTTGGATGATTTTTGTGACCTGCACAAGAATGAGTCTGGAAAATCTACTCCATTTCATAACCTGTCTATCTCTTGATAAGGAAAGAAGATGCAAAAGGACAGAGAACTTATAACTTCATTTTTTCCAATTAGAGGCCAAAAACTTGCATCGTTATTCAAGTATTTTCCATTTTAAGTACAAAAATACCCTAAATTTTAATATTGAGGACATTAATTTATTACAACTGTTCACATTTTTCCACCTTTTATCATCAGAAATTATAATGTTTCTTCTCATATTTAAGTACCACTGAAGATGCAAGTATATAGCATCACTCTCCTTAAAGAAGATGTTGTCTGGCTGCTGTAATCTAACCTGCGAGACGTTTCTGCAACCTGTTAAAAGCTTTGATCTTATCTCACTGTAAAATTTGAACAACAAAACCAAAACAGACTGCTACATATTCAACAATAATATTATCTGCAAGATAATTTACGTGATATGGTTTAAATCTTCTTTGCCAAATTTGAAAGATTTTGTACCTGTCCAAGTAAAGTAGGATTTCCAAATATTAAATAATATTAGTCTATTATTATTATTTTCCTATATGAAAAAAGCACAACTGACCAAAAAAAACCCTTAAACATAAAAAAGCCTGGGCAGTGTATTTATTTTTCTTTAACCTTGTAACTCCTATCTTTTTACTGAGTAAATACTTCAAAGGGGATTATTCACTTTAAAAGGTTGTATTTCTTGTATCTGTGTAATAGTGGAGCCCTTATCCTTTCAACACAAAGGGCTCTCTCTTATGCTCTGATTTTCACACTGATACATCTGGATCTGTCATAACTGCCTACTGGTAAATTGACAGCATTTGTACCATCAACTGACATTATGACTGTGTAGAAATTAATTGCTATGTACAGATTTCACTAGATACAAGTGTGAGAATGTGAGCTAGCAGGAAAAGCAGAGGGTGTAGCAGGAAAAGATGAAACAGTTGATGTGATACTTATCTGATGATGTGCCATTTTCTGAGTTGTTTTTCCTCCTGTACAATATCTCCTGCAAACACACAGTGTCTTTATCTTCCTTAGCCACAAGGTGTGTTGTTTTCTTTTTCACAACTGGTGAAAAAAAATTGATTAACACATCTGGTTTAAAAGGTGCTTGTTCCTAATGATATTTGCAGCTAAAACATAATTCAGTGCATTGTGGAACATACGATTTCCTAGACCCTTCTTTGGGAGACAGATCTCCTTTTAAGAGATGCTTCTTTCTCTTTTCTGGTTTTAAGCATCATGACCATACCAGACACACACAGAGAAAAAGGTCATTTCCAATTACCATAAAGGAAAGACTAACAGAAAAACTACAGGAGGATTATATTATTAATTTAATGTTTTTTATTTCCCAGGCAAAATTGAGTATACAACATAAGGATAAATTCTTGACTTTATGGTTTCAGCTTCAAGGTCTGCTATATTATTCAAAATGGAGGGAATGGATGAAGAAGAGAAAATTACATACATAGGTTTTCTTCTAATAGGTAAAGATTAAGGAAATCCTTTGATAACTCTGAGAAAATAAAAAGATCTATTTCCTGTTAGATCTGTGCAGTGTAGGTAGGAACAGATGTGGTATTTGCTAATATGTTTCTAGGGCTTCAAGGTGTTTTCTCTGGGGTTTCTTTTGTTGTGTTTTTTTTGTCTGTTTTTTTTTTGCTTGGTTGGTTTGGGTTTTTTTGTTTTGTTTTGGTTTGGTTTGTGTAGCTTTCAGCAGCTTGTAACACTGGCATATTCGATAATAACAATAGAAAAGTTAAAGGTATGGTGATAGAAAAGTGTTGAAACACCTCAGATTTGATGAACTTACTTCAGTTTATGATCTAAGGAGGTCTATAGGATACAGGGGTTCTGCTCTTACTGATCTCATACTAGCACATTCTTAACAGCTACTCATCCAGTACAACTCAAAAGAGCTAGAGTTAAACCTCAATCCTTTGGAAAAACAAAACCAAACCAAACACAAAAAAAAAAGCCCCAAAAAACAAACAAAACCAAAACACCACAAACAAACAAAACTAAACAAACAAACAAACAAATAAAACCAAAAAACACACACAAAACCCCACACGACAAAAGAAATGAGAGAGAAAGAATACCAAAATTCTGAAGACTTGAACCTAACTTTCACTAGGTTAAGAATTTTGTGAGGCTGAAGACCTCAAAAAGGTCTTTACAGTTTCCTAAATACTATATATAAGATATAAAAACTGCCTGGAATTTAAGAATTACATTCTAATACTGCTGAAAGCAGAAGAAACATTTCTTCTTATTAACTCAGGGAGAAACCTTACAGTTTTCTCAATGCTTTCTGACACAAAAAGCATCCTTCCATACAGCACAATCTTGTTTGTAGGTGAACTGAGGAAATTGTTCAGTATCAACCTAATAACAGAAGATGAAATATCCTGTGCCTCAGAGTAGTTAGGTGTTCCAGTTGAGATTTTGTGCATATCTAAGAAATAAAAATAACTATATTTTTCTTTGTACCAGTTGAAAAAAAAGAAATCTGCTTAACAATCATGCTGCATGGTTGTACTTCTTTTAGAAACTGAGACAAGGAGGAAAGTAATTGGAGGAGATCTGCATTTGAATTTAAGTCATCCTGTGACTGAGAATGACTGGAACATAACAATGAAGTGATGTGTCTTCTACCTTCACTTACCTACTGAACTCAAGTGTTACAATCTTCCTGGCATCTTTTGTGAAGCAGAGTGATAAAAGCTTTTCAGTGACTGAGGTAGTATTGCCTGGGGATTCAGTTTATGAATCATGTAAACCTGAATCTAGTTTTTTAATAAAAACTTGGCAGATATTTCATTGTTCTTGTTTTTCCAACATTGTCAGATTTTTGTCTAATGAAGGATTTAGCTCTGCTGATTGTCACTGGCTGAGGATCATTTCAAACTAAAGCCTGTGAAAAGAGGATGTATTTTGCAAAATTATTTATGAGGTTTCTATTAGTATATTAAGATGGCAAGGACTGATGTATTCAGGTAACTTTGCTGTTCTTCTACCCAGTAGAAGTAAGGAAAGGTCAAACCCAGAAAAGCATTCTGAAAAAAAAATAAATATTCAGTAGTCTTGTTTTGGACCATAACAAGCCTAACACAAAATCTGCCTGGTGGAAATTTTCCCTGAAGCCACTCAAAAGCCCACTGTCTTCAGTCTACTCTTTCTTTTCTGTGCATGTGTTTTCCCCACTCCTGGACAGGGGTTTCAGTGCTGTCTGAAAATCTCAGCTTTTGCCACCAGCCCAGAAGCAGTGGGAAGACACTGGGACAGTTGTAGTCAGAACTGGAGACTGTGAAACAATTTTAAACCTCTCCATCTCTTTCTCATTGGAAAAGTATTCATTTTTTTATTTCCTCCTCCTCCTTCTTTCTCCCTATCTCTTTCTTCCTCTGCAGCAATTGATCTTCCATATTCAAACACTTTAGCAAACACACAGTACTCCTGCAATATGTTTTCTATGACACAGTTTAGACAGTTGAGAGTTTCTGCTTTCAGGATTACAGTACTATGGTTTCTAAAACACACAAAGCAGAAAAACAGTGGTTCTATATTGCTACTAATGAGAAATGGTCTGCTGGGTTTTTGGTTTGTTTTTTTCTTTATCTCAGTAACAAACTTTTCACAATAATGACATTCAAATTTACCTACAGTTGATGTAATAGATTCCTTTTATTTCATGTGCTCGTTATTTTATTTCTAATATATTTTTTAATTATATTTGTCTTCACAGTACAGACTTGGGCCAGGTCACTGGCCCTCATGAAGATGTCTCCATAACAACAGAAAGTACAGGTAAGATACGAGAGCAGGAAGGAGAGAGAGGGAGAAGAGGGGAAGGATTCAGGATACTTTTCTTCAGTCAGGCATGATGTGTATTTTCTCTTCAGTTTTACTGAATATTACCAAACATTTAATGCTACATCTTTGATCCTTACCTATATTTGGTTGTGTAATGTTTAGATTTTACCCTGTAAAGAGAATGGGAGAGTCATGAATCCTTAGTAACAACAACACAACAAGGTATCCACCAAGGAAATCAGATAATAATTTCATGCCACACTCCTCTATCCCATTCTGCAGTAATATGTATACTACAGAAAGGTTAATTTAGGTACAGGTTGCTGCATATATAACAGTTGCATATATAACAAACTTCTGGATTGTGTATTTCTGTCCATAATTTTAATGTAAAATTGGGAAGAGAATATGATTTTCTAATGTTTCTGGGTGGATTTAAAGAGATACAGATATTTATTTTAGGTTTTAGTTTTCTAGGTGTGTGCCCCCCAAAATTAATCATTTCCAAAACATAGGGACATTTGAAACCTAAGCACATATTCAAGGAGAATTCCCATTTGAAACAACGGCTTTAAGATTGATCGCTCCACATTAAATGTAGATTTGGTGATATAAATAGATACAATAACTATATATATGCTTAAGAGTATAGGGAGCTTTTATTTGTGCTATATTGACATTATTTATTTAATCCTTCCTATCCATTGATTTTTTTGGTACAAAAAAAAAAGTACAAACCAGAACCTTTCTTCCTAAGGGTAAATTGTTAAAGATTCTCTAAAACAGTATGAAATTAGACTTTTTCATTTAAATTTGATTACAAAATAGATCTTTGGAGGGACCTGGACAGGCTGGGTTGATGGGATGAGGCCAATCACACGGTCCTCACTTTTAAATATCTATCTGACCCATGGGCCAGAGATCTGAAGTCCTAATTTATCCAAAACCTTCCAAATGACAAGACTTTAAAATTGTGACTGACCTATTTTCCAAAGATATTTCCTATCAAGATTTCAGAGGAAATACGGATTTTACTTTATGATCTTGTGGTGGTTTGACCTTGGCTGGATGCCAGGTGCCCACTTTGCTGCTCTATCACTTCCCACCCCTCCTCTCACCTAGACTGGGGGAAGAAAAGAAGATTAAACTCATGGGCTAAGAAAAAAGCAGTTTAATGAAGAAGCAAAATAATGCCACATGTGGAAGCAAAACAAGATTTAGTCTATACTTTCCATTAGCAGTTGATGTCTGGCCCTTTTGGGGAAGCAGTGGTTGCTCTGAGGACAAGCAGATGTTGTGCCCCTCTCCACCTTGCCCAGCTTTTATAGTTCAGCTGACATCATATGGTATGGAATATCCCTTTGGTCAGTTTGGGTCAGCTGTCCCAGTCGTGTCCTCTCCCAAGATCTTGTCCACCCCATCCCACTGCAGGGGAATGTTGGAAAACCAGCCTTGGTGCTGTGAGAGCCCTGCTCAGCAGCAGCCACAACACTGGGGTGTTATCAGCACCTTTCCAGCTCTCATTGCAAAGCACAACACTGGGAGGGCTGCTGTGGCGAAAATTCACTCCAGCTCAGTCAGAACCAATACAGCTTTATGTATTTGGCTTTTCTCTCCTTATTTATAATGACCTTATCTCCTAGTAGAAGCTTTAACATTTTTATGTACAGCTAAAGAGAATTTATGATAAATTTTCCACCTTCAGAAACATAGTTCTATGTGTGCTTCACATAATAAATAATAGTGAATAAATAATAATGAATAGTCATTGTATGAAGACATAGTTTCAACTGTGATTTAAACAATTTCAATGAAAAATAAAAAAGCAAAAGCAAGCAAATCAAAAACATGTCACTGTTTTCATCCACGTTTCAAAAAAGTAGGTTTAGTAAGTCCAGGTTTTGATATCAAATTAAATTAAAACTAAGATCCCTTATGGGTGACACACACCTACTTGTGGGTCAGCTTCAGAAGAAGTAGATGACATAAAAAGAAAAGATGACATAAAAATCAGTATTTATGAGGCTCTCAGAAATTTATGTTAAGAAAAATGGTATAAATTTTACAGCCACAAAATGAACCTAAAGAGAGAGAGATTAAGTTAGAATCTGCTTCCTCTGCTCAAAAAACTTTATGACTCTATGCATCATTGTCCTTTGTTGCTACAAGCAGTTGTGTATAATGGCATTACATTCACACACTGCACAGCAGAGGGAATATTAGCACTGATGGGAAGGGAATACAAAAATTTGTGGGGGATAGAAAACAATCCTTGTTGCAGACAGACGAAAAGCATCCACGTTGCTCTTAGACAGGAAAGATAACAGTAATTACTGTAATCAAAGTGAGGGGTTTAAAAATTGCTTTTCAAAGCTCCTTTCACGTTTATATATGAGGTGGAGTAAGTGCTCCAGGAATACTGAATACTAATATAATACTAGTCTTATTTAATATTAAGATTAAATGGTGTTTACAGTAGCTTGAGGATGATCAGTCTTCAATTATACTGTTGCAGCCATGGCACAGCACATTAGTAAACTCAGAACAACAAATCTGTATATTTTTTAAGTAAAAAACAAAGCAACAACAAACAAACGTACAGAAACATTATTGTCTAGTAATTAAACAGGGATGGTATTCCCAAAGGTACACAATTCTAGATACAGGATTTCTGCCAAGAATGCCTTGGAAGTCTTGCATAGCTTGATAGGTGTTGTTTGCCAAGCTGATGTGATTTTTCTCTCACTCAACCTGTTTCATTAATCTGATGTGTGAGAAATATATATTTGCTGTGCAATTAACTGGAGATTATTATGGTCTAATGGAACTCGCCCGCACAAACAGATGCTTGGCTCTTTACATACATAAAAAGCACATCAGCACTTGGTAAATAGAATGAAGCTGTGGAGAAAATATTATTAAAGACATTTAATTGGTGAACAAAAGTGATGCACATGTAATAGTTTGGGATTTGCTTAACTGAAGTAGCAAATAAAAAATGACAGTTACCACGTGTACAGATGTATTTGCCAAACTGTAGATATTGTATTGAAGGTACATCCAGTAAAAGTAACAATCTTTTTTTAAGGCAAAATAGATGCCCTTGTTCTGAGTCACATATTTATCATCCATATACAATATTTTATAAAACAAATTATGTCACAAGAAAGGAAAAGAAAAAAAGACACAGAAAATTAGGGGCTGAAAATTGTAGTATGTATTGGCCAAGACATTTTTGTCTCTGCTCGAGCAGATACATTCACTGGATTATCTAGACTGCAGGCTGCTGGAAAGGCAAGTTAGACCTCTTGTTCCTATCCACTTTGACACAGCTGAGACAATTGGTCTAACCGTACTTTTGGTGGTAGGACAATACAAAAGTTCAAAAGTTATGGTCTCTTCAACTACTGTAAGTAAATAAATATGTTGGTTAGTAACTAAGGCAACGCCCTGGAAGGCAGCTGCTACTCACACTGCATTTCAAAACCAGCACATTTATAACAAGACTAATGCAGTGTACTCCAAGTGAAAAAGTATGAATAAAACTGAGAAACTGAGAAAACATCAAGCAGATAAAGGAAAAATAATTCTATCTCGGGTATATACGGAAACATTCAGTCTGCAGCAAGGTGTTTTAGGCACTCAGTTAGGATTATGGGCTACCTCTTTTTAATTCTTCATGCACTGTCTTGTGTTTGAGATTCTTGTTTGCACAAGACTTCCTACAGTACAAATTCTTCTAGGAGATAGCAGATGTACTTATGCTCAGTGTTGACAATCCAGGAGGAACAGTGCATCCAAATCAAGCAAAATAAAGCTAGAACAAAGGTAGTATTGAATTTTCATAAATATTTCTCCTGCAAAAGTATGGAATGCTAAAAAACAAATATACAAGTTCAAAGGCCAAGCTATGCTAAAATATCTAACTGGGTAATCAATAGTCTGTGAACCTTGATCTTAAAGTCCAACTTGCCACACAATTTTTATATATTAATTATATTACAAGTGTTCTTTAATATAACTATGAAATGAAATTAAAATGAATTGCATTAAGGGAACATTCAGGCTGCACAGGTCACATACTTTATGAGGTCTAGGTCTTTTAAATGATAGTTTGTCCTAAAGTTTGTTTGTTCTAAAAAGTACCTAATGTAAGTTTGTTCTAAGAAGTACCTAATGTATAAATGGCAAATGTGAACACAGATTAAAAAAATATGTAGACAGATGAACAGAATTAGTCAGGTGAATGGATCAGTAGCGGGAAAAGAGGCTCACTGAATGGCTTATAATTAGAATTGATGTTCAGCACAACAACTTAGCTGTCACATACCTTCTGTGCAGTCCCACACATTGCCAGTCAGGCACTTCTTCCAGAACTATTATTTATTATTATTTAAATATAATATAGAACACATTAAAACTAAAAGCTTTGTCCAAAGGCAGTTCCCAAATACTTCCAGTATGTAATCTCATAGCACAGGGAAGAAAATTTAAGCAGAAAAATATTAAATCTGGATCTCAACATCATTTGTAAGACAATTCACAGACGCTAGTTTTTCTCACAGAATCACAGAATGTTGGGTGTTGGAAGGGACCTATAAGATCATCGAGTCCAACCCCTCTATCAGAGCAGGATCACCTAGATCAGGTCATGCATAAACGTGTCCAGGTGGGTTTTGAATGCTTTCTGAGAAGGAGACTCCACAACCCCCCTGGGCAGCCTGTTCCAGTGTCTGTCACCCTCACTGTGAAAAGGTTGTTCCCTATGTTTAAATGGAACCTCCTATGGTCCAGCTTGCACCTGTTGCCCCTTGTCTTGTCACTGGACATCACTGAGAAGAGCCTGGCTCCATCCCCCTGACACTCACCCTTTACATTTTTATAAACATTAATGAGGTCACCCCTCAGTCTCCTCTTCTCCAGGCTAAAGAGCCCCAGCTCCCTCAGGCTTTCCTCATAATGGAGATGTTCCACTCCCTTAATCATCTCTGTGGCTCTGCACTCGACTCTCTCAAGCAGTTCTCTGTCCCTCTTGAACTGGGGGGCCCAGAACTGGACACAATGCTCCAGATGAAGCCTCACCAGTGCAGAGTAGAGGGGCAGGAGAACCTCTCTCAACCTTCTAACCACCCCTCTTCTAATACACCCCAGGATGCCATTGGCCTTCTTGGCCACAAGGGCACAGTGCTGGCTCATGGTCATCCTCTGTCCACCGGGACCCCCAGATCCCTTTCCCCTGTGCTGCCTTCCAACAGGTCAGTGCCCAACCTGTACTGGTACCTGGGGATGTTCTTTTTTTTCCTACTCTAACCTCAGTCCTGGGGTGCAGTTAGATGCAAGACCAAGGCTGGCTTTCAGCTATGCAGAAAGTGCTAAGGAGAAAGACTCCTGGCAGTGTTACTCTGAGAGGTGACAGAAGAGCTACATCCTTTCTCAAAATCAGATATTGCAGTAAGTGACCTTCCAGACCTAGAAGTGGGTAACAAAAACCCTGCTGGGGGTTTATAGTCCCTGTGAAGGGCACATTCAGTTTTGCTGATGTTTCTGAAACAGGTCAGGATTAAAGCACTGCAACTAGGCACAGGGTAAGGTCCAGCACTGAGCAGGAAAACTGTTGATTCCTGGGTCAGGTCTCTATGAAGACACTCAAAAATACACACACTTGTTCACCTTGACATTAAGCCAAAGCTGTAACATATCTTTGTAGCTTCTCCACAAGCAGAATCTCATCCTGAAGCCACTTTCAGAGCAAACAGCCATCCCACAGCAAAGCTACATTGCAAATCATGCAGCAGACGTGGAAGAATGTGCAGAGTTTAGAAGGCATATGTGTCTGAAACAGTTCTTGCCAACATGGAGAAACAGGTGATTAATTTGTTATGGCATTTCCCACAAAATATTACAGTTTATAACTGATAACTAAATGTCTTCACTGATAAAAAGATTATTAGATAAAGTGGAGCAGATAATGTATTGATGCTAGAAAACATAACATGATTCCCCTTGTAATAATATTCTGCCACATGACACAATGCAAGCTTTTTTGATATTGCCCATTATAATGAAGTAGCTACAAAAAAGAATGTTCCATGTTAGGAAAAGAGAAACCCTTCTCTGTAATTTAAGAGATTCTGTCCTGCCACTCCAAAAACAATTAGCTTAGCTAAAGGATCAAAAGAAGGCCACCTCATTTAGGGCCCTATGAAAGTCATGTGGTTTCTTTGGTTAGTACCTTCTTTCTTTCGAGGGTTTCACAGACAGGTCTGTTTGCTTTCTGCTTACATTTGTTGCCACTGGGAACGATGTCCCTCTCATATCTCAACTACTACTAGTAATAAAACAACATAGCTGCAGGCAGGCTGCCAACTGAATAAGGCAGTAACAGTCTGTGTTAGAAAACATTAGGTAGTGGTGACAATCACGAAGAAAAGAAACATTAAAATAAAAAGCAGTAGAAAAACCCTGGCAATTGTTTATAACCAATGACAATAACATTATACCAAGACAGGTAATGGGTGGAGTGGAAAGGGATGAAGTGAAAATTATGGGTAGCACAGATTTCTTCAAAAGGAAGCATTTTAGGACATTATTTCCCACCTACTGAGTAGCTCTGGCATGTCAGGTTCAGAAAACTCCTTGCACAGAAAAGGAGAAGCTTTTTTTAAGTCATATCAAACCTTGGCCATCTAATCCTGTGTTTCTAGCTCTCTAAGTCAAACCACAGATCTCTATTGAAAAATACAACTGCATATCTAACAATATCTCAAAAGTTTGTTAACACTATTCCAATTTCATCACAGCAGAGGAAGGTGGAAAACATAAAAAAGCATGCTTTAAAACTTTAAGCTGCCCCTTAACACATGCACAGAGACATATGACACAGACCTATGAATTGAACTTGCTACTCATTCCTTCAGTAGTGGGACCTCATAATTTCAAAATGTCCCATCAGTCCTCCATCATGCATAACACACTTTAAAATCTCATCATCTCACTTCACTCCGCTTTTCTTTCCTTCCCCTCCTCCTTCTCCTCCTTCTCCTCCTTCTTCTCCTTCTCCTCCTTCTCCTTCTCCTTCCTCTTTCCTATTCTTTTTCTTCCCTTTCCCTCTCCTTCTCTGCCTCTGTCACTTCTCCCTTTCCCTCTCCCTCTTTCTCTCTTTTTCCCTTTCCCTTTCTCTTTCCCTTTTCCTCCACAAACAGACTTTGGAAGGACAAGATCACAGACAAAAAAATAGAGAAGGAATTTATCATATAGAAATTACTTTTCACACTTTACTTAAGTTTCTACTTTTTCAGTGCACATGCATCTGCAATGACCTCTACAAGTAAAGAATCTCAGGCAATAAATTCCTTTTAAGATTAAGGGACAAACAAACTGAAATGAACTTAGTTACAAGTGTGCACTAATGGAGACAGATGCTGTTCTGGCCTTTAATTATTAGGATCTGACAGCTGGTTTAGACACCATCTGTCAACCTTAGGGATGTCACCTGAGAGTGACATTACTGATGCATCACGATGGCCAGTTGCTACCATTTATACAATACTTATGGTTCAGAAATTGGAGGCTGATCTTTAAAAGCATTCTGCTACTACATATGTGGCATAAATCTTTGCTTCCAACCTGACTGGCTATATAAAGTAAAAAGTTCCTAAAATATTTCTCATGTGAGAAATTCAAGTTTCAAAGACAAAAATGAAACTGTTTCATTTATCACCACAGTGATAAAGTACTATGGACTCACAACCATCCACTGGAGACTTTTAAGAATTTCCTGGCACTCCAGTTATAAGTAACTTCCTAAAGTACCATCATTTTCCCTTTTTTTTTACTGCTTTCTCTTTACTACTCTAAATAAATGGATATTTCTTAAATAAAGTCCCTGCAGCATTCAGGAGTGGTTTTTTTGGGGAGTTTAAACTTTATAATACTAACAGTTTCAAACTTCCAAGTCTATATAAATCTGTATAAAACTGCTAATTTAGTAGTCTCCCCCCATCCACCAAAAAAAAAGAAACTGATAAACTGTCAGTTTGAAATAGATAAAGGACTTAATGACAGTGTCAGGTCTGTCAGAGTGCAGTGTTTTGGGAAAAGCCAGGCTTACACTTTTTTCCCTGAAAATTTCTTTCCGTGATCTTCAGATGCTATCATAACACTAAAAAGACAACACATCAAGAAAGATAAAAAAAAGTCTTTCTGTCTTACGTTGTATAAGTAAATAAAAGGATGCAGTTACTTGTCTAAAAACCCTAGAAACCTATAGAACGAAAACAGAAAACAAATTAAAAGCAAATTAAGCAATCAAGTGCATTTATCATAATCTAAATGCAGTATCATGTCCTGATCTGAATGAGTACAGAACTAACTCTGTTCAGTGATTTTACTTTCCAGCTCAGTTCTTCTAACTGACTGCACTGTCTGCAGTCAGCAGCCTGTTTGCACAGACAGTGTCTGCTGCTGGCAGGGACAGCACCCCATGGTTAGA
>JANHFX010014028.1:36582-47598 GCA_027560015.1 Chloroceryle amazona | reverse complement strand
AGTGTCTGCTGCTGGCAGGGACAACACCCCATGGTTAGAGTTACTACCAGGGATTGGGGTGCAGACCAAGGCCACTGATGGATCTTGTGTAACACACTGCGGGGTGCAGAAAGTGAAAGGCTGCACCTGCAGGGAGGAGCAGACAGGGCAGGTGACCCCAGACTGACCAATGAGGGATTCCAGCCCATAGACGTCATATTGGGTATAAAGCAGAGGGATCTGGAGGCTCTGTCAGTTTTTGTTAACTTGCTAGTTTTGATTTTGTTTGCTTGTTTGCTTGCTAGTTTTGTTTGCTTGCTTGTTAGCTTGCTTGCTTGCTAGCTTGCTTGATTGCTTGCTTGCCCTCTCTGGGGGCTCCCAGGCTCCTCTCCCCTCTTGTCCCGCTTTGTCAGCTTTGCTCAGCTTGGCTCAGGTCCTCTTTCGGTTCCTTCCTTGGAGCATCCAAGGAGGACTCTCTCTGTTCTGCCTTTGATCCCAATCGGTGTGTTCCTGAATCTGGTACCAGAATCCAGCTCCTGAACACAGCTCCCGTCTGCTGCTGGGCCCAGTCTGGGACTCTCCTACTGCCTGGAGAGATGCACATAGCATCAGTGGTGATGGTGACATAATTACCATTCGGGGGGGATGGGTTTGATACTAGTTTTGTATATATTCCATTATTATTATTTTAATTTTTATTAAATATGTTCTAATTTCCTTTTCTAATTGATAAATCTCCCTTATTCTCTTTCTCTTCCCCTTTGGGGGATATACAGGTGACAGAACTGGATACAATGTTATAAAAACATAATGTGTTATGCCAAAAAATGTAAATTTAAATTACGTGGCTTTAATACTAGGTTTGTTTATATTTTAAAATAATCAGTATAATTAAAAAGTTAATGATGTTAAGAGACCAGAATAAGAGAACTCTGTGCAATTCCATTATTCTTCCCACATTGAACTGCCCAAACAGGACACACTGATCCTATACAAAGTGAAGCAGTGAAAAAAAAAGGAGGGAAACAGAAATGAAAGGTTGTCTACATTTATCCTTTCTAACATCCTCAGTTCTCCCTCACATGATTACCTTGCTGTTGACCTTGACGGACACTTTCTATTATTAAATGCTGTTCAAGAGAATTTTCATAATGATCGCACTTCCTTTTCAAAAGCAGGATTTGCAAACATCAGAAGAATCTGTGCCTTAGCTTCTGAAGCATAAAGAGAAAGTCTGATGCTGCCAGTGATTTTCTACTAGTGGAAAATCATTCAGGACTTAAGCAAGCTCAGTAGTGTTTTTGTAAACTCTCTCATTGACTCATGTTCTTAAACTTTGCCTTTATTACACTTAGGTGAACTACATGATATTTGTATTATTGATCCTAATTGCATATTAAGCGGTTACTCAGACTGTAAACTGCTTACAGAGGAAATTTCTAGAGGCTGAAAAGGAATCGAAAGAAAGGAAAGAAAACTGTTGTCACAACTACAACAGATAAAATGCTTTTCTTTTTAAAAAAGGCAATACTTAAAAAAAATGCAAGCGTGACAGCTCCCTGGGTATTTTGTGTTTGCAGAACTAGGGGTTTAGATGTTTTATTAAAGGAAAAGATTACATGGGCCAATAAAATTATTTCCCTATGGATAAGTATCACTTCTAGTGGTACTGCTCTTTCCAGTATGCTTTATGTTTTTCCCATTTTTAATTTCCATTATAAAATTAAAAAAAAAAAACCCAACAAACAAACACTAGATTAGCAGTAGAAAGCATTATTTTTTCTGTCTGTTTTTTTCTAAACTTTAAAAAGAAAACCAAACACAAGAAAACAAAGGTAAAAAAAAAAAAATAAAATAAGGAAGTTTTATCTCTCCAGTCATTATTGGTGGTGATTTAACACACGCAGTATTTTCACTGTTTCCATTTGGGAGTGTAGCATAGAAAACGTTTGCTGGTTAACAGAAAAAAACAACTATTTTGCAGTTTAATCTTATATGTGTAAAGGAATCTGAATTATTACTCCTGGTAGCCCATCTGTTTCCTTGATTGCTGCTGGCTTCTCCATAGGGACAGAAAACAGGGATTTAGTTGCTTCATTATTAAAAGCTGGAAATTCTTGATGAATTCATTAAAGGAAAAGACAAAGGCTGGCTGTGATAATACAAGATTCTGTCTATCACCCAGCCAATATAATACTATTCTGGCTGAAGTTTTTCTCCACCATTTAAGGTGGTTATTTTTTTTTGTTTGGTTTTGTGGGTTTTTTTTTTTTAATTTACGGCTCAGCTCATGTGCCATGAGATCCCGTTTGGACAGTGTCTGAAGTTTTACAATGAGTGAAATAGTGTGCCCTGAGGGCACTCATTAAAGTAATTTTTAAAAAAATCATTACATATTTTTAATAGTAGAATCTGGACCTCCAGATTCTCAAAAGCCAGCTGTTTTTCATTTTCATTTGCTTACAGTAAACAAAGCATATTTTCTCCATCAGATCAACAACCCTAATGTAGAAAAAAACTCTATAAATAAGGATCCTCGGGCAAAAAGGAAATGTGGACATTTATTCAAATGCCAGAGTTACACTTTGGTATGTCTATCACAGGAGAGATCATTTCTGACAATCCAGATTACTGTTTAGAAATAAATCACAATACAGAATCAAAATACTATTAACTTCACAATTAATATTTCATTATTGATTGCAAAACTATTGTTAGGAATCGGAACCTTCAACCTCATATAGTAAACCAATCCTCATCAGGTAATTTCATCTGTGTAGCTGTGAAGAACATTTAGAGTCTTAGGGGAAACTTTCTGTCTGGCAGCCGAAGGTTGGGGATCACTAATCTAAATATATGTAAATAAGTCAGTGTTTTTGCATTTATCTTCAGGATATTATTTTCCTCTTTTTCATTTCCCTTTAACATTTCCCTCTTCTACCTCCCCTCTTAGAGTTTTCTCTTTTCATGCACAAAATTTGGTTTCTGTAGAGATAAAAGTCCTTGGCTTGATACCCAAGTGGTAGAATGTCTCGATATTGTAACGTAAGGTGAGTGGGATATGAAGGGCTTTACCACAGTGCTTCCTAAGTTGCAGTGATTGTCTTGCTCAATACTATTCCATGAACACCGACAAAAACACCAGAGAAATGGCCTGTACTTCAAGAACCAGTCATATTTCAGCCCTATACCCTGCACCTCAAGTTGTTTCTGAAGTTAATGGCAAAAAAAAACCAAAACAAAACAAAGAGTTGTAGTTGACTGTAGTTGACAGTTTCCTTACAGCCAAGCAGTGAGATTTCCAGGAACTGTAACATCAGTTTACACAACAGTTATATCATCATTGTGCTAAGATGTGCAAGAAAGTATTTTTCTTCTGTTTTCTTTTCCTGTTTTGTTTTCTTTTTCTATTTTGAGTTCCATGAGATAATGTCCTACCATCTGAATATGATAATTCCTATCTAAAGAGATGTTCATTGGTTTACTGGGACTGTTGTTCTTGTAGTTTTGAGACTACCTTCCCACAAGGCACCCTAAATGTAACTAAACCTCCAGCCAGCTTAGAAATCGAAGGCAATATGAAAATCTGTATTTTCTTTATTGAATTTATTTTTCGGTGGGAATGCATAACATGATAATTTTGTGCTTTTCACTAGATGCCTTCAGATCTCTACTGGATTGTAAAGGTTTGACATTGATCTAAAAAGACCAAAATAGTTTGGTTTCTGTCTATTTGATAAACTGCTTCCCTGTCTACAGCAGACAGTGAAAAGCACTACAGTAAAATGTTCTCAATTTAACGGGGCAAATATTTCCAGGACAGAAGGCCACATTCACTGTGGTCTCCATCATCAATGCAGAAAAGAGTGAACTACTATTTTGGATCTCTCTGCACTGGATTTGAGAAAACAAATCCCAGGAGTAAGTCATCTCAAAATACTGTAGACTCCTATCAGCTGGTTAGCTGAAATATGTTAAAAACTCCACTACATAAACTGACTGCTTCTCCAGTGAGTAGGGTGGCAGCTCAAACATAGTAAAATGCAAGTGGTTTAGTCTCAAGCTTATTCCACTCCTACTCAGAAAATACTGAAGAAGCCTATTAATGGAATCTTAGCTCAGAGTGGTTAGTAAAGAAATGTATACAAAGCAGAAGTGTTTTGTTATTGATGGAATTTCCTCTCTTGGCTATAGGAATTAAGAAGTGCTAAAATCTAACCTTCTAGGTTTGGTCAAAGTAGACTACTGACTCATCCCATAATTAACCTGTGATTTCACCACTTTCCCTCCTAATTGTGAATGTAGGGTGCCATTAAATTATTTGCTTTTCCCTGCTGAATTTAATTTTTACTCCTATTTTGTTCTGGTTCTCATTAGAAAGCATCCTGCAGTGCCTTCAACTTTCTACTAGCTAAATGACGTATCATTGCAGAGACAGCCAGCAGGAGTTTACAGAAAAACCTGCAGGTTTTTCTGGTTTTCACGAACAGTCACTGGAAACAAAGAAATTTCAGTGATCAGGTAGGTTGTCTCAGTCTGTGCTGTTGTGGCAACCCTCTCACACCTGTACATCTGATAAGAGAACACAGAGAAATCCTACAGCCATATGCAAGAGTCAGCAACAAATCCTGTCCTCCATCACAGCCACTGCAGGACCCACTACATCAATGTCATTGTTGACACATACTTGTCTCTTCTTTCTCAAGGTCCTCAGCCTTCCTGGATAAGTTATTTCAGAGGTCTGATGTTCATTATCATTAGGAAGCTTTTATAGTTTCTGCCTGCTTTGTTGGTGTCTAAATTTATGCTGAATAAACCTAAACAATACACTGAATGCAAGTTGTGCTACTTGTTTAAGGTATGCTAAGGAGCCACCTACTTTAACTTGTTCTATATTGAAAAGTAGCTATTTTGGTGTAGCTGTCAAAGTATAAGGCACTGTTTAATTTCACACAGCCACATTCACCTCCAGTTTTTGCAGATCTCATAAATTGCTTAATTGCTTCTCATGGAAAAATACCTCCAGATAAGGATTGGTGAAGAGATATTGGTACTTACCTAG
The DNA here is from genome assembly GCA_027560015.1 of Chloroceryle amazona. Lineage (NCBI taxonomy): Eukaryota > Metazoa > Chordata > Aves > Coraciiformes > Cerylidae > Chloroceryle > Chloroceryle amazona. Next base: position 42,557 of record JANHFX010014028.1, on the reverse strand, counting down.
TACTTACCTCATGTCTTGTTATCCTTTTTCATTGCTCCAGCTGGAAACTGGCACAGAATTTATTTTTTTTTATCTCTTAGTAATACCATTAGACCTTTTCAAATCAGATTGTGTAATTGTTTTTCATTTAGACATAATTATGGCACTCCTCCAGGTTGCAGCCACAGAGCAGGGAGGCAGCCATTCAGTTATACTATGAACTTTCACCACTCACATATGCCTTAGCATAGTAGAAGATAATGCTGTTAATGAAGGAACTACAACCTATTAATTAAATCCATCCATATCTTTATTCCACTCATCTGGAATGACAAGAATCGGCTGGAATTGAGGTCTTTTTAACAGGTATTGACATCCTATATCTAATCCTTGTTTCAGCAGAAAATTAAAGATCCTTTTTAGGTGATCAGACTCAGATTTCTAAATTCCCTGAAATTATATCTGAAGCTGGTAATGAGAAACCACACAGGACCAAAGGAAAATCTAAATGTGATTTTACTTATATGTTGGCAGCTTTCTAATATTTTCATAGCATCAATTCTTATTTTCAACACAAGAAGATAGTCCTGAAATAGACCTACACATAAACCCCCTAATTCTTAGGCATCTCAAAGCTACGCACTCATTTTTAAGAGTTAGAAGGTCATTGTCCAGTTGTTAACTTGTCTTAAGTTTCACACCTTAAAATTTTTCTCCATCAGCCATTTCATGCACAGGAAGAAAGTAAAATATTTAGTTTAATATCTAGGTAGTGCTGGAGAGTGAAGCACTTTTTATGGAATGGTATTTTAATAGTTCCTATTCTATGCCATAAACCAGCCTTTTTAGATCTCATTTTATTTAAACTCTTCATTATTTCAAAATTTTCATCACCTTTTCTTGGTCACAAGTTTCACCCGCATAGGTTGGTACAAAAGTCATCTGATTTCTCTTCATGAAAGTACTTATGCCACATGCACATCACTCCCATGGGATACAGCTTCTTCTCAAACACCTTTAATGAATAAAAAACCACTTAAGCACATAGTTATCATTAACTATAAATATAGATCTTTTGGTTATCTGAAACTCAAATTTCTGGCAGCTCATTAGCAATTTTCTCCCATATTTTAGAAAGATAAATCTAGTTTTGGACTTGTGTAAAATTAACATATAAACTACAAGGCAATTAGAATAGCAATTTTTAATGTCTTAGTTAGGAGTTGAGCCTTTCTGTTTGCTGAAAACTCAGCCAATAAACATGCTTATTTACAGCCTGAAATTTTACTTAGTAGTACAGTTCAGCACTGTTGTAATTGGATATTATTAAAACCAGGTTAAACTTTAGGTGAGACAAACTCATTGGATCAAGAAACTGAGATGAAGACTGAGTGAGAGTATAGAATAACTCTATTGGCATCTCTTTAATTGTTTTTTCTGGGGGGAAAACCAAACCAAAACACCCTGTTCTGATACTGAATAGATGCTTAAATGCATTTGTGAATGACAGACCAGCTGCATTAAATTTCTGATGCTTGTCTTTGATCAGTTTTCTCTGGATCAGTTATTTCTTATTCAATCAGTATGCTAGAGGGCTTTTTATCACTGTTGTTCAAAGTGTTATACAAAAAATAGAGTTACCTGAGAAGCTACTACCTAGAAACAGGAAATTTGAAGAATTTTGCACTTTTTTGTGTCTTTTTTCAACTTAATTCAAATCTGATGTGATCAATAAGAATCATATCCAATTAGACATTCTTATATTCAGGTGTTGGTAAAAATATTTATATACATCTGTTTATTTGCTGGTAACAAAATGAGGTAACAAATGGGTTTTCTGAGACTGTGATTTAAGAAAATAGAATTCTTTAAGGCATAAGTGTGGATAATTGAAATTATTAGAGTATACAATGAGTGATTTAAGATCAATTTAATAAAAATCTCTAGAAGTTACCATTGAGGAGATGTCATTAAATAGAATCTACTGGGAAGCCAGAGGGTTTGGTTGTAGCCTTAATGATATTTAATGAATGTGCAATATACCTGTGCCCCTTTAAAAAGCAGTGACTGAAAAGATCATAACATTTAAAGTAGATTTTTAATTTTAATATATTTTAATATTTTATCAAGGGATTACCCTATATAATGTGCAAGAATCATCTTTGGTAGCTTTTTTCTTTTTAAGAGTTCTAGAAGATGTGTCAAAGCTGGTTCAGTGCTGAGAAGCTGGAGACAGAATACAAATGAAGACATAGCCTTTCACAATGACAGTGTGGTTAGTCATCACTGCAGCTCACTGTTCCATTGGTAGATTCTCTACCTCTCAATGCCTTCAGATCAAAACTGGCTATGTACATGAAGGTTATCTATCTCCTAGTCAAACCCAGACATTCAAATCTGTAGGCAGCATAACTGGAAAAAAAAAAAAGAAGTTCTGGGTAAGGCCAGGGGTAACTTTGGCAGATAAATTCAACAGTCTATACAAGTGGCTACAAAGATGTTAGCTAATCTAATGGTCTTCAGAAGGAATTTGTTGGAATTTGTAGGCAATTTGTACCGCCCTATGTAGTCAGAGGGTAACTACTAATATTCAAGTATCCCGGACTGCAGGATGATAATTAGACATTATCATTTAATCAAAGAGAAACAATGTTTCTTCTGAAGCAATTCTTCTGTCTAAATTCTTCTGTCTAATTGGAACAGTACTAGAGAAAGCAAAATCACCTTCACACACTTGGTGTTTAAGACACAAACAGAGCTTGGAGCAAAAGCAAACTTTGCTGTATCAAATCTTAGCCATTGCTCCCAATCTGGTCATTTTTTTCGTACCTTTTTGTCAAATGGGCAGCTTTGAGCACAATTGCTGTACCAAACTGATCCTCCTCCTTGTCATTTGAGGAAAACGCTTGGAATGGAAAAATAGTCCCAGTGGAGTTCAGTCTGAAACTATGATTTTAGAAGCTAATACGTTGCAATGTCCAGGATGTGTGAATGTAGAAAAGGAAATACATTTTAGTCAAAACCACAAGAACCTCCCCTTAGAAACACAGTTAAAAACATGTTTTTAGGAGAGATTTAATGTACTTTTCAACTACTTACTGAAAGCTGTGGTATTGGTAATTTTGCCTGAGGTTTTAAAACCTCTGCATTAGCAATCCCAAGGAAATGATGCAGCTTAGAATATTAATTACAGTATCTTACTTTGCTCACTTTGCAGGTAAGTGTGTGTGTGTGTGTGATGCTATTTATCTTATTTATTTATTTAACCCCAGAATTTTCCATATCCAAACTGATCAAGGAAGGCAGTGCTAATTTTTAATCAGGATTAAAGTGTCAGTCGCTCAGTTTTACTTTGTGAAGTCTTCAAACTGCTGTTCTCTGGAAGAAAGCAAAAAATAAGAAAAAAAGTGTAAAAATACTAAAAAGAGTAGGTAGAAATTAAAGTTACATCCGATTGATACAAAATTAAAATGACATCTGAATAAAAAAGAAGAAATATAGGGGTTCATTTTAGCACGTTAGGAATCCATAGTGATATTTTTATATATAGGTCAAATGTACAACATAATCAGTCCATGATTTTTATAAAACTCAGTCTAGGAGTACTTTTAAAAGTCTATGTTATCAACAGACTTAAAAGAAAAAATCCTGAAAGTTACTTGAGACTAGTGGTTTTAATTGTATGGCGTGATGAAAATACAAAAGATATTTCAGATATAGTCATTTGTTTCTATTCCCAGTCACCTCATGGACTGAGGTGAGACTGGTTTTCTGTGGGTAGTGAAATATTGTTATCACTGCAATGTAATGATTTTTTAAAGATATTTATTTTTCACCTAAGTGAAATCTATATCCAAGAAACTCCTCTGCATTATTTCCATTTTAAAATGTGTTTCATGTTAGCTTTCAGGAATCTCTTTCAAGTACAACCTAGTTATTTCTGAACATAAAGTTCTTACACACCTTCCAATGGCCAAAAGTCTAAAAAGCATGATGATATAAAACCAAGAGTAAAGCCAGATGTTTAAAAACATCTTATTGATTTATTCTCTTATTTTTAAAAAGATGTTTTGACTGTATTCAGTAATGATTTTCTGAGCTTTTATACTCCATATAAAAATGCAGATGTAAAACTGTTTCATTTGAAAGCAATTCCATGAATATAAGAACATTTGTGATGGAACTCTCATTTTACAGCCTGTGATGGAAAATAAAAGACTGATTTCACAGAATTTTTAATCTCTTTTTCTGAATTCATTAATTTATATCATAAATAGGTGTTTTTATAGTTAAAAAAAAATCTGCTCAAACATTTATTGTGGGATGAAATTAATATTGATTTTCAGTTACTGTTTCTGTTTATTAACTACAAAGGGAGAGTACACTTAAGTGCAGGAGTTCAAATGTGGGTATTTAAAGTGTAAATAATTGGAGTTTAAGTAGAATAATCTCATATATTCTATCAAAAATTTTAAAACTGAAATGCAGATAAAGTTTTGACATGTAAGGTGTTAAAAAGAGTGAGATGTGGCTGCCAGTTGAGCTGACATGGATGTCAAGTAGGGGACTGTTCTGTTATTGAAAAGAAATTGTAAGAATTCATCACTAGGCTGCCTTGGAAAGCCCTCTCACCAGCTGAGGATTGCCAAAGTGCACCTCAGTGACACCCAGGATCTGGCTCATGCCATCATGCCTGTGGTCAGGGAGGAGATCCAGATACCGCATCCTGCCAACATTTAGACCGGGTAGTGATTACCTCTGGAAGATGGAATGTCTAAATGCATTATCAGTTTAGCTTTCTGGATCCTTTGCAATCAGTATCAGACTTGTTTCTTGAGTCTATTCTGTCGTGAATGGCTTTATTTTTATTTTTTTTTGATTTTCAGCTCTTCAAAGCACAGTAATAGGTTTACTTCAGGCATTCTCCTAATCATTTTGTTCATTGCATAGAATACCTTTGGTTTTTTTGTCCTATGCATTACTGTTGTGTTTATTTCAATTTTAATTTTTAGCCTTTTTAGCTGTAATTGTGTTTCTTTGCTTCCTCATATTTCTGCCCACAATAAAGGGCATGACTATATTTAAAGAATGACATCTTGAAATTAAAAAAATTAACAGAGCACTAACGTTACTTTTAATGAAGGTATTAATGATCTTTAGTTTATTTTGGTCTAATGCCATTTTAATATAATCCTGGTGCATTTTTTGTGTGTGATATTGACCTTTACAACAATTGTAATTGCCATTTCCCCCATATCTCCTTCAAATACATGGGACAGAAAAAGATTTCTCACAACTCTTTATTAGTTTAATAATGACATAACTATCTCATATGGTAACTGGTATTTGGGCTATTGACAATATCCTGGTAAAACTCTTCATTAGAGATATTATATATGTGTATGCAGCAATTATTAAAAGAGCATTTCCATTTTGCAGTTGATCAGTATAAAGGTATTTTTGGAGTAAATTGTTGCCAAATGAGTTTTAGTATCATCTTTCATTTTCATGCAAACTTTAATATGCTCAATTACTATCAACTCATTATTAGTTGTGAAAATAATATATCTGACAAACCTTTAGAGAAATGATAAAATTTGAGCCAGAAACTGTAGGAAATAAAAAAAAATATTTAGATCATGTGCAGACATTTGCAGAACATCTTCAGTCTGTAAATGTAAGGGTATATTTCCTGAAATTTTTCAAGTGGAAGATATTTTCTGAAATTTCCCAGAGCAAAGATCTGTTATGAAGGCATCCCAAAAGTTTAAGCATAACAGGAACTGTATGCAAATTTAATCTAGTTCCCTGCTCTCTTTGCAACTCCTACTTTACCACCTCCTGGGCTTGCAGGTCTTATACCCTGTTGCCGTGTAAAGGCGTAGGAACCTGGTTCCAAAAGCACACGGCTACCGCCCTAATAACCGTGCGGTCCATCAGCACCTGACACCAGCGTGGTGGGTGGCAAAATGGCGTTTATTGGTGAGCGACACGGC
>JANHFX010014028.1:0-36375 GCA_027560015.1 Chloroceryle amazona | reverse complement strand
AGTTAGCAAAATATCTAGTTCTATACTTTATAATAATCTTAAAATATATATATATCATAAGCTTGAGCCAGCAACAATACCCCACATATAATTTATTTAATACATGATCTTCAGGCACAGTTAAAGACTGTCTTTCTGTTTTGAACGTTGATTGCAGCATTGGTTTCTCAGAAGGCAGTAGTAAAGCTGTTTGTCTGTCTTGAGTGCACCTCTCACTACACGTGCTTAGAGATACGGCTTTTTGTACATCCTGCTAGCAGCTATGCTCACATATTCAGCTGCCCAAGACAACCCTTCCTAAGAAAGCATACCTCTCTCTGCTTCAATGTCCTTTATTTATACCTTACAGCCAGCACCGGGTCAGAGCTTTCGGTCGTGCAATACCCTGAAGATGCCAACGTGCTCCTTAACTCCACAGTGTGGATGTTGTGTGTATTTGATTACCCCAGTGAGGAGAACGAGGAGCCAGTCGTGTACTGGAGGAAAGGCCCTGAATGCTGCAACCAGCAAAGCCTCCAGTTTAGCCCTGGCAGGTCACAGGTCCACATTACAAAGAACACCCTCAGGGGATTCTCCATCTTAAAACTGAGCAACGTTGACCAGAGCGCCAGTAACTCCTATTTCTGCGATGTGGCACTGACACAGAAAATCCAGGGCAAACGTGGAAATGGCACCAAGCTGACTGTGTATGGTAAGGAATGCTTGGGAGTGACTGAAATGAACTTGATGTGTGCAAGGTGAATTCGATTTTTCCTGTTTATAGAGCTGGACCATAGCAGACATCTGGGGACAGTGACATTTCTTTGCAGATAAACCAGTTCACTGTGCAGTAGAACAACAACTCTACATTTTATCTGCTCTACTTAATTTAGATATTTACACACAGAGCATTAATTTATTTATATAAATATGTTTTCTTAATATTATTCACAAATATTTGCTGGATCTTTAGTCCGTATCCAAATAAACAAACAAATAACGCTCAAATTCACAACAATCTTTAATTATCTTTTTATCATTTTATTCACTCTTTGTAAGTCAACAGTCTCTTTTGAAATATGTGGTTTGTGCTTCCTCTTACAGCTACTGAAAAATGAACAGTACATTTACACAGTGCTTTTAGAAAGCACATACACCAAAATAGGGATATGTGGGAGTGAAACTTTTTGCCATTTGATTGTAAAATAGTTTTCAACACCTTATAACTCTTCTCCTATCCTCAAAAGAAAAGAAGGAAACATTGTCTGAAATTCAGTAAGTTAACTGCCTTTTAGATTGGATTTTTCATCATTACCTGAGAGTGTGCTACATAACTATGATGGTTTTGGATGTGCCACTTTTAGTAGACTCAGAATTTTGTTTACTCTCCATTTCATGTAGCTTACAACAGGTTCAAAAGCTCATGTCTGCAGTAAAAAGAGGACAACAGTGCTCTCATCAGAACTCTAACCTTTTAGCTGAAAAAAAACAATGAAAAAAAATAAGATAAAAATAAAGACAGCAGTGCTGACTGGTCAGTCCTCACCAGTCTTTCAGATGAAATCTTATCAGAAAGGCAACTTTTTCTTTTCTCTTTTTCAAATAATTTTCTTTCTCCTTGTTTCAGATTTCAAATGCAAAGACTGTATAAGATCAGATAAGACCTGGTGGGGCTGGTTTCTTCTCCTTGGATACACCATCTTTGCCACCACAGTTATCATAGCTTTTGGTGTAAGTAATAACTTCAGAAACAAATGCTATATACCTAAAGATAAGTGGCATCTTCTGATGAATAGAAATGATAAGCAGATTAGCTTGAACATGCACCTGTGGCAAAGTAAAAAGTCACACTGTTTTCTGTTAACTGAAGCATTAATTAGATGTATAACCCCACGTCTGTGAATGTTTTCAGGACAAGGCCATGAAAAAAATAACCAGAACACCTGTGACTTATAGAGAAATGATACCTGGGTTTTGTTTGTTTGTTTTGTTGTTTGCCTGGGGTTTTTTTCTGAGCTTCCTGAGAACCAGGAAACTATTCTCTATGTTGCTGGCTGACCTGGTTACTTTTACCTGGAAATACAACAGAATGAGAAAAAAAATAACCTAAATGATTAGCAGTTTGAAACACATCCTGCTCCCTCCACACTTCTGGGCTCCAGCTCTTAATTTCATGAGTTCCCCTGGACACTCATCAATGTCAGCTCACCTTTTGTCTTATTCATGTTCCAGCCAACCAATCAGTCATGCCAGGGTTTTATACCCACTCCTACCCACTAGTTGGTATGGGTCACTGCCTGACATTTACCTGGCCAGCTGTGTGGCACCCTGGAGACTTGAAAATACTTTGCAAGACAAGAAAAACATTTTTTTTTTGATCAAAAATTGCCTAAGTCCAGGATGATTGCTTATGCTTCCCAAGAAAATTTTTAAAAATCTTACCTCTTCCCTAGTTGTGTCTCTGTTCCTCACTTCCTTTTCCTCAGGAAAAACTTCATAATCATTTTAGTCCATCATTTTTTTTTTATGGAACCAAAACCTGAAAAGCTATTAATTAATAGCTCTACTTAGATCTTACTTGGAAACATCCTTTATGTAAACTGAACCATTTGGAATGAAAGAAACAAGACCTGAAGAAATCTGAGCTATGCCATAGCTTGATGCAAATGAGAATCTTTGAAGACATGGACCATGTACACTCATGCCTAACCCTCAACAGGACAAAGTGCTCTACTTTAACAAGGTCCTTACTTGCAAGTGTAGTTCAAAGATTACCATTTTTAGGACACCTATTAAATTCTTTGTGCTTCACCAACATCTCACCTCAAAACCAGTTTTGTAGAGTACCTTAAAGTTTAACAAATGCAGTTAAATTGGACCAGGAGGGAATAGGTATCAAACTTAACAAACAGGCTTAGAGGAAGAAGACTTACCCCTTGAGAACTAAATGTGGTTTTAAAATGGTGGTTATTTTAAGTCCAGAAAGACAGATCATTTAGATAGCCAAGTCCTAACTGAATGGTAGAATTCCCCTCACTGTGTCCTCTTTTTCTCAGATTCTGTAGTTTAAAGAGCCTACTTAATTGTCACTTCAGCTGACATGGTGGCAACAAGGTTGTGTGGATGACAAGGTTGTCTGCTGACACTGCTGCAGAGAGGAGAACTTCATTAGTATATAACTCAGTATCAGTGACATAAATTATAAGGCTTACAGAGACATCTCTGGTATCCGATTGCCCTTCCAGGTCAAGTAAGGTTTGGGGTTTGTTTTCTTTAACAACCAGTTGTTAAGTACGGTTAACATCAAACCCAGAAATATTTACACAGTTCAGGCAGTAGGAGACAAGATAGGTGAATCTGGGGATACAGTAAACTTGTGCCAGAGAGAGATGTGGTAAACAGTCAAACCTTGATAAAATACAATAGCATCAGAAGCTACCAAAAGCCATTTCACATCTGAATACACGAAGTGAGCCAACCTAGACTCTTCTAAAATGAGTCACTGTGAGCACAGTTACAAAGGGGGGGAACAAACTCTACTGGGTCTTGCTGTGATGGAGATTAGACTTCTTCGTAGCAGCCTGTATGGTTCCTTGGTTTGGATTTGTGGTTGAGCAGTGTTGATAACGTGCCAATATTTTGGCTGAAGCATCTGAATTGTATCAAGGTTTTCTCTTTTTCTCAGTCTGCTGCCCAGCAAGAATGCTAAGGGTGGGAAATGGTCTGGGAGGGGACAGAGCTGACCTCAGCTGACCAAAGGGATATTTAATACTATACAATGTCATGCTCAGCAATAAACCTGGGGCAGGGGGAGAAGCTGAAAGGGGCAGTTTGCTACTGACCATTTTTCACAGACTGGCTGGGCACTGGTCCACTGGATGGAGGAGGTGAGTGACATTTTTTTTTTTGTCTTTCCTTCACCCACAAAATTGTCTTTATCTCGAGGTTTTTTGATTTTGTTCTTCCTATTCTCTTCCTTGTCCTACTGATGAGGGAAGAGTGAGATTTTCCCTTACTTCCTACTTCTCACAAATGCTTCCTGTGCTTCCAAATCCGGACTAGGACACAGCGTTGTGCTATCCTGTGTAACAACTGTGTCTGTTTTGTGAAGAAGCCATTACAGCTTCACTTGGGGATTCTCCCTACAGGAAAATATCCATCTCATCCACTTTCAAAAAAAAAAAAATAGTTTACACTAAGTTGGAACAAAGATTGAATGAAAATGTCTTTACCCTATTGCCATGCTCTGTTTTTTCCTAAAGTAACAACTCACTTGGATCTTCAAAGATAGCACTGGGAATTGGAGAAATATTAAATTAAATCATTGATATACAGACAGACATAGTTTCAGCCTATTTCTTGAGTGCAAAATGAAATGACCTGTAAAGGCTTAGAATTCAGTATGTAAGAAGAAAATTCAATTAAATAATTCATTTAATCCTGTTTATATTGGTTCTTACTCTTAAACAAAAACATATCATAATCTTTCTCCTGTATCATAATGGTCCATGTCTGACTATAAGCTATAAACCAAAAACTTCTTAGGTATTAATATCTTAATACATGTTAGTAGTATGTTAGCTAATAGTAATAGTAGTGACTAATCTGTCAAATCATGAAGGTGTCATTAAAATTAGTATATACACATTTTGTTTTGTCTGTGCTATGCATAACTACTTTAGAAACAATTCAGAATAAACACTAGTTTGCTATCCCACTAAAGTTATGAATACATTCTCTAAAAAGATGGAAACATTTTTAGTGTTTAACAACATATTTTGTGGAATATCACAACAGATTTACCAGTGCTCTAAAAAGTGCAAGAATGAGTCAAGAAATACAGATAGCACTGCTACCCTGCCGAGTGAATGGAGTTATGACCAGCCATCCAGACCAGTTAATAATGGGTTTAATCAAGAATATGAGGATATGTCATTAATAAGAACCTTCAGTGACAACAGAAGGAAAATGATATGAAAAACAAGGTGCATGCAGTTGTAACCGTAAGATATGAGTGATGCTTGGAACTCCAAGACAGAAAAGAAACATACACAGAAATCACTTCATTAACTTAAAATGTGTTTTGTTCAAGCTTTTTTTTATCTGTTCATGTATTTATTTCAAACTAAGGAAGTTACTACTCTATGCAGATACAAATGAAATGAGATTTAGTGTATGTAACTATCCTCAAAATACTGTTGAAGTTAAAAGTATTCAAACTTCTTTTCAATGCCAACAAATCTGACTATACATACTGGTTTTTCTTCTATTTCAAACACAAGAACCCAGGTTAAAAAAGCTTCTTTGCTTTACAAATGGAATTCTGTAATACAGTATCTGCCCACTGTAATGAAAGATTTAGAGGGGATTTCCTCACATGCTGCCCAGTTCATTGTCTGATCTATTTCTAACTCCTTACATGTCAATTATGTTTACAAATCCCTGCAACTCCTTCTACTTTTAGCTATTTAATTCATTATGCCACTCAAGTAATGCATATTGGGTACAAGCATCTCCTAACAGAATGAAAATACATAATGGTTTTTTAAAAGTCGTAACTTAGATGTTTTCTGAAGAAACATTCATTGCTGAAATCATCTTGCCATGTAGACAGGCTATGGAGATGTAAGTTTACTGCTGAATGGCTCATCTTTACTGCTTATGGGCTGTATCTAAGACTGTAATACAAACTACTTGGATTAAAAAATGTACTTTAAACTTGTTTTAAAGTGTTTAGAATACTTGTGGAATCTATGTAAATAACAATAGATCTAAGCTGAATAAAAAGAGCTTATCATAATTTGCATAGCAATGAAGTGCTTGAGGAAGTGTTGCCTTGGAATAGTTATGTGTGACTTGAAGGAAATTCTTTGACAAAGTATTTAAACTGTTGATTTTTTATTTATTTTTTCTTTTTTGGACCAGTCAGATATTGCAAGCTGTATATTATGTTTCAAATTTGCTTACCACTGAAGATATTATGAGAAAGAAAATGGCTCATATACTGAAATGACAGAGATTATAGCCTTATACATTAATTGTTGAATAGTTATAAAAAGTGAGATTAAAATGTGGATACACACTGCTAGCAGAATTCAGCTTCACCTTCATCACTATCCTCTTTTTCTAAAATATTTCCTTTTCACTTCCTTCTATCACTAAAGTTGTGAAATAAAATAATTTTCATTTAAGAAATTGATCTGAGCGTTTCACTCTTTTTGGTGGAAGTGCTGACTAATACCCCTAGAAAAAGTGAATTGTGTATTTCAGAGGGTCAGACAGACTGTGCTGCCTGAGCATTTGGAGAGGGGGACAATCATGAAGAATATAATTTTTTTAATTTTGTTAGGGTTTTTGGGTTGGGGTTTTGTTTTGTTTTATTTTAATCATATGAGCAGTGGGAATTAATAGCCTTCCTTCCTCCTCTACCTAAACTGGGAACTGACTGCATCAGTATGGAAACGTAAATACGTTTGAGGAGTCAGTAACTCATATTCTAATTGCAGATGCAAATATGTAACAAATTTATTTTCCAGAGAAACTCTCTCTTTAAAAATAACTCTTTGCATATAACATGTCGAACTTTTAATTTTAAAGTTAAAATTATAAATTGGGTTAAATATTAAGGGGTTAAATACAGTGCATGTCTACCATTTTAAGACAGAGCTTGAAATGAGAAATAGCCATTCCATCCTTTAAAATGTGAGATAGGATGTCCCTCTGAGCCAAAGATGCAGTTTTGTGAAAAAAAAACCACCCAAACCTGAAGGCAGCAGTCACTGAACCAAAGTCACCTTCAAGAAGCATAAAGTGAAACTTCCAGCTGTCATTTTGGCAAAAATGATGAGAATTCATACTTAATCTAGGAGACATAACTAGAAAGAACATATAAAAGCCTTCTCATTCAGATAACATATACTCAAATGGGGCTGTTTTCTTTTCTCTTTATAACACTCCCTCCTCTTCAGATCAATGGCCCTTCAAATGAAGGTCAATGCAATTTCTGCACTTTTCCCCATGCTTTGCAGAAACAGCTTGCCAGTTTTCTATATAGTGCTTCCAAAGAAGTTGGACATGAGCTTCCAGTCTGAAAGGTTAAATAGTCAACAAATTCTGGGGGACTGAAAACAAGTAATAGGTAATATGTTCCATCATCTGACACCAACAGCACAAGGAGAGTAAAAAGGCATTATTTGTTTTGTTGCAGTCAGCAAGGTCATGGATTTTTATGGCAACTTAGTACAGAATGAAACATCAGGACCGAATTCAGATGAGTTTAGAACCTAAGCAATTCTTAATATTAGACATGTGAAATGCCATTTTTTTTTCTAGTCATAATTCTTTTTAAGTGCACATTGTAGTGTTAAGAATGTAAATATTTAATAAATGCTGATCCTACAATAAGTCAAAGATTCACAGAACCACTGGTTAGGGGACCTCTAGAGATCATGTATTCTACATCCCCTACTCAAGCATGGTAAAATAGAGCTGGTTGCAGAGGCCCACGACCAGGTGGCTTTTCAATAACTACCAGGAAGAACACTCCACAATCTCTCCAAGCAACCTGTCCCAGTGCTAGGTCAGTCTCATAGTAAAGTGTTTCCTGATGTTCAGATGGACCTCTTGTGTTTCAGGTTGTGCTCATTGCCTCTTGCTCTGTCAAGGGACACCACTGTAAAGAACCTAGCTCCATCTTCTGCATTCCTTCCCATCAGGTATTTCTACAAATTGCTAAGATTCCTCTGGGGTGTCTTTTCTCCAAGCTACACAGTTCCAGATATCTCATCCTCTCTTATATGACAGAGAGAATCACCTCCTTCGACCTGCTGGTCGCACTTCTTTCGATACAGTGCAGCATATAGTTGGCTTTCCGGGCTGTGAGCACACACCGCTGGGTCACACTGAGCTTCTTGTCAACAAATACTCCCAAGTGTTTCTCCTCAGGGCTGCTCTCAATCCATTCTCTGTCCAGCCTCTATTTGTACTTGGGATGGCCTTGCCTCAGGTGCAGGACCTTGCACTTGGCATTGTTGAACTTCATGAGGTTCACATAGACCTACCTATCAAGCCTGTCCAGGTGCCTCTGGATGGCATGCCTCTCCTCCAGCATGTCAACTGCAGCACACAGCTTTGTGTGGCCAAAGCCCAGCTAGAACTTAATCTGGATACTGCCATAAAAGACAAAAAGTTTCCATTAATACTTTAACAGCAAAAGGAGGACTAAGGAGAATTTCCTTCCTTTACTGGCTGAGGGGGGAAATATAGTGACCAAGAAAGAGGAAAAGGCTGAGGTACTGAACACCTATATGAGCCAGCAGTGTGCCCAGGTGGCCAAGGCAGCCAACAGCATCCTGGCTTGCATTAGAAGTAATGTGGCCAGCAGGATTAGGAAGTGATTATTCCCCTCTACACGACACTGGTGAGGATGCATCTTGAATACTGTGTTCAGTTTTGGGCCCTTCACTACAAGAAGGACATTGAGGTTATGGAGCCTGTCCAAAGAAAGGCAAAGAAGCTGGTGAAGGGTCTAGAACACAAATCTTATGACAAGCAGCTGAGGGAACAGGGGTTTTTTAGCCTGGAGAAAAGGAGGCTCAGGGAAGACCTTATTGCTCTCTACTAGTGCAAAGGTGGCTGAGTGAGGTGGGGGTTGGTCTCTTCTTCCATGTAGCAAGCAATAGCACAAGAGGAAATGGAACAAGTTGTGCCAGGGCAAGTTAAGATTGGCTGTTAGGAACAATTTCTTCACAGAAAATGTTGTGAAACACTAGAACAGGCTGCCCATCCCTGGAGGTATTTGAAGGACATATAGATGTGGTGCTTCGGGTCATGGTTTAGTGGTGATCTGTCAGTGCTGGGTTAACAGTCGGACTTGATGATCTTGGTCTCTTCCAAACAGAATGATTCTATGATTTTGCTGCGCACTGAGGTGAGACTGACTGCCCTGTTGTTCCCTGGGTCTTCCTTTTTTTTTGTCTTTTAAAAAAATAGGGGTTATGTTTCCTCTTTTCCAGTCACTAGGAACTTCATCGGACTGCCATGACTTCCCAGAAGCAAGTACAACAGGAACAACTTGTCATATTCACTGTTTCTTAGGGAAAAAGCTGACCTGTCATTGCTAGATAAAGTTAAGGAAACTCTAAACTAAGCTTTCTGCTTCCTGACAGAGCATGTGCATGTAACTACATATAAACAGGGGCTGGAGAGAAACCCAGGAGTGGGTCATCACAGGTATCACAGGGTGTCAGGGGTTGAAAGGGACGCTGGAGGTCTTCAAGTCCAACCCCCCTGCCAGAGCAGGACCATATAATCCAGCACAGTCATCCAGAACTTCATAAATTATGGAGAATACTAACAGTTAAAAGACAGAATTCCACAGGTCTTTGGGGTACTTGCATGCTTTTTTTTTTTTTTTTCAGAGTTGGTAGCTTTCCTAGATTTTATTTGTAATTTAATGAGAAAAGATGGAAACTTACTGCATTTTTCTGTTCTCACACTGAAACAATTTTCTCAGTAGATGTTACTTTCTATGTCATTATAAAAAATATAATGAAAATGGAAAGCATGAAATCTTATACAGCTGTCCAATTGACAAATATGGAAAAATATTTTCTTAATGCTTCTCTCCCTTTCCCTATTAAAGTTAAAATTTCAGAAGTTCCCTCCCTTGCAATTTCCTAAGACTGATTAAGAAAAAGGTATTTCAAATTGGCCATTACTTTGTGGCATATGACAAAAGGGGTGGTAACTGATCCAACTAGAGAAGGAACAGGATCTACACGTAACTCACATACTCAAACACAAGTCTAGTCTTTGGGGAAATATGAAATTATTTGAGAAAAATATTACTCCCTGACCAAACAATACCTAAATCATGGGAGACAAAAAATATTTAGATAACATCTCTGGAACTCAGCAGCATCTCAGACTAGTTTTCTACAATCAGCAAAAAAATTTCTGCATAGAAGGATTTGTGCTGCCTAAAATACTCTTTACTATCTACAGATGAAGAGGGAAAGATGCACATGCAGTACAGAAATGAATCAGTATTCTCCTAGGATTTGTATGCCCTGCCTGTTTAAATGTACTTATGGATGGAATATTTAAACAAGAAAAAATATACTTTAGCATATCTGTGGCATAATCTGAAGTAATAATATCAGAACAGACATATTCATATTATGTGTTATCATAAAAATATATTCATCCTCAGGATAAAATAACCTTATCCTGTCTTACCTCCTAGATTTGACTGTATACTAATGATTTTTAAAAAGCTCTGTGCCATCTGAGTTTAAAAAAAACATAGCAAAATAATGGACTCCCAGATAACACAGCTAGCAGAGCCATAAAGTTTCAGCAGAAATAGTACTTTTTAAAAAATAAAAAATAAAAAAATACAAGTACTGTTTGCAATTATCTTCATTGCAACTACTTATCAACAGCATCGCAGTACAAAATAGGTGTTCTAGCAAGTTTCATTTCATTCAGCTTTTTAAGATATTAAAAAAGTGTATTTCAAAAAACTTAGGCAGCCTATTTGCATAGCAAGTCCATCAGAAGATCAAATTTGGACGAGTGCTGGCTCTGCTTTAAGCCACGCAATGATTACACCTAAAACACCCTTAACAGAATCTATTTACTAAGTATGCTTAAAATTACAAATTCAAATCTTTTTGTGGTTTGGTAAAAGAGATCACTAGCTGATTTTCAACTCCATTTATTTAGGACTTTTTTGAAGAGGACTCCCTATTACCTGAGGCTTTTGTGAGAAATGTAAACAAGGTGGCTAGCATCTTTTTTCAGCAGAACTGATTTATGACATTGTAATATAAAATTCCAGCTATTAGCACAGTTAGCCAGGAAAGATTCATATCAAACTGAAAAACTTGGAAGTGGTAAAAAACCACCCTGAGCTTCCTCCATCCACAAAGGCTAATAGTCACTCTTTGAATAATACAACTGGAAAACTAAGTCTAGGAGGTTCTGATGTTTTATCTACATCTCTCTTAAATAGAAAATACTTAATCAGTGAAAATGTACAAGTGTAACTAACTGCCCAGTACTACCATACAGAGATTTAAAGCAGAAAAAGGCTCAGGTTAGAAACACAAGCAGCTATATATATTCCAATAAGGAAAGCTGGGATGGGGTATGGACAGGATTAGTACTAAACCAGAAGATAAGCAGGACACAATCTAAAAGGGATCAGATCTTTTCCCATTAAACAGCCTGACCTAAGCAATGGTACTTACTACCCTTCCTAACCTGGAAGAAGCCTTTGTATACACTCCTCAGTTACCCTGCATCTCCACAGTGACTGCAAACAGCACACGCAACGCCACAAACCCAGAAACACCATTCCCTGCATGGTCTCCTCTGCTCATTTTTGACACCAAAAACATTGCTCTTTTATCAGATATGGGAAGCGCACTTCAAACTAGAGATTTTAAAATGAAAGTTCTATCTGGGCTCCAACACTGAAATAATGATCCATCAAATACAAACCTAGATACAAAACTGAACTGGGAGCCTTTGAAGTTTACAAACAGGAAGAAATCACAACCTATTCACACAGTTATGGAGACTAAACCAGAAAGCAGGCTCAACTTTAATAAGGTTATGTCTGTATTGCAAAAATATTACTTTGCTTGGAAAAATAGTTTTTCTTCAAACTTTACATCTGATATTTTCAAGGTGTTAACAGGATTGAGGGAAGGAGGAAATAAAATGAGTGGTATTCAGAACACCTGAGTACTTAGAAGCAACTGTGGCTTCTTCCACGTAACAGAGACTGTGACTTTCCTCCTGATGTACCTTTTGCAAATATTTCCCAAGTATGCTCATGAAATACCCTTTTTTTTTTTTTCCAAACAAGATACTGTTTTTCACACAAATATTATGGATATAAAACATAGTTGGCTGAAAATAATACATTTCTGAATGTACATGGTGTTCCACTGAACAATTTAGGGAAAACAGGCTTGCATCCTTCTACTTCAGGTAGGTCATATATTCAAAAAATATTTATAAAATGAGGGTAACTGAAAAAAAGTTCAAGTGTTGCTCTGAGTGCAGCAGCACCCACTCTGCACACTAGTGCTATGACTGAATAGATTTGTTCTCATTCAACTTTTATGCCTCTCTCTATATATATAAATAAAAGCCACTTTATCTTACCAGTGAACACTTCTGCATCTTATGTCTGCATTAATATGATTTTATTATTTCTGAAAAATCTTATCCCATCATAAACCTCTGAAGGTCAATTTCTGAAGCACTGATGTTACTAACATCAGTTAGTACACATGATACTGCATATGTTCCTGTGGATGACATTAACAGATGATGAAAGAACTCAGATTTTTATCTATTAAAGAGCACAGCAAACTGTGACAGTGTTGTTCATGATTTTGAGCATCTTTGCATTTAAAAACCTTCTCCTTTAAAAGCAACTCTTAAAATAAACTGCAGCCAGATAAACAAGCTTCAGAGGCTCGCTAAATATACGTGGCACCGTTACTGCTCTGAAAGGTAACTGACTCGAAGATGCCATTTCTAAAAGCTTGTGCTCCAAGTCCCCCAAAGAAGAAGTGAAGAGCAGCTGCTTCAAGTTTCCACCAGAAAGCCAAAACAGGTATTACAATTGAATCAAATACTCAGACCACAGCAGATCAGTGTGAAAGAAGAGAAAGTTTTAAGAGCATTAAGACATGATGAAACTTATCCTCTCTAAATGAGTGTGCAAGTGAGCCAGACACAGGAGCCAGGTAGCACAAAGGCAGCATTTCAGTTTTACATGGAAAAATGCTATCCTACAGATCTGGAAATGATGTGAGCCACCCTGTTTGCATTGGATACAGAACCACACACATCTAGAGAGAGTTGCTGTTCTCACGTGAAGATAGGGCACTTCATAGCAGCAGTATTATTTATTCACTTAGGTATCAAAAGCAGTAAAAGAAGAATTCAATACCTGTCACAAGAATCGTAATCTGACACAATCTATATATGAATATAAATCTGGTGGTTATGTGCTAAAGAGGCCTTCATATGGCTTTAGCAGATTTATATATATATATTTTAATCTTATTTCTCACCTCCACAGATTTTCTGGCAGATTTTTAATTCAATTTTTGGGGGTTTTTTTTTGTTTTTTTTTCCAGAATTCTATAATTTCATACATGGAGTTCGAGTCCATTACCGGCTGACTCACTTCAACTTCTCTGTAATAGACTGTTGGATTTTTTTTCAGATAATCAGGTTGTTATAGCATCCTGCAAAATTATAAATGAACTCTTGACAAAAGTTTGAAGAAAATATATTTATTCAGTTTTAGCAGAGAACACCACAATTTCTTACACCTTTCTTTACCATGCAGCTTTACTTTCAAACATCACACTTCTCTTACAAATTTCAAGTAGTATTTCAAAGTTTAGAAGATCATACTCACTGAAAAAGACAATTTTATTGTTAAAAAATACACATATTAGGAAAAGAGTGCAAATGTTTTCTTTCTTGTGGCTAGTGCTAAGAGTTCAAGTCCTTTAGAACACTGCATGATATTAGATCATGATATTGGAAGCATCCCATTAGCACACACATCTATTACATTAAGTGAACAATTGTTATTTCTCATGGTGCACCATTGATTTGTCTTTCAAATAACACTGAAAAAGACTTCTGCAAATTTCTGCAATTATGACAACCGAAGTTTTTTACAAATCCCACACTCGAGCTGTAGCAAAATGTATCAGAGTTTGCACTTCCTCAAAACCAGACAAATACCAGGCAAGTGAAACTCCTCTTCTGACGCATTTATACAGGTCTTTGGAGTGCAACTGATACTTTCTAGGCAGAAGCAGATGCAATTCCATTGGGATTTTTATTTTCCTAAGCAGGAACTTGGACAGCTATCCCTGAGATTCTGTAGGATGCTTGTAGCTGTGATTTGACAACCATGGGGTTCTGTTAATTTTCCAAGTACCAGCTACTCAAACCAGTTTTCTTTCAGTAAAAAACGTACAGTATCATCAAATCCATTTTGGTACAATGACTCCATTTTCTCCTGGTTTGGTGGGAACAAAGCTTGATTAAGTCTTACTAGGTTGGCCAGAGACAGCTGCAACAGAGTGAGAAGCTATAAATTAGTTTATTAAAGCAACTTCTCTAGAGTTGACTGTGTTGCTATCTGTTCCATCATCTATTTCATGTAAGGTGTGAAAACAAAGACCAGCATCACTGTGTCTACACTAGTAAATTAACCATGTCAAGGTACACTGATGAGTGCCAAGACAAACTGGCACAACGAGCCTGCATGTCCACTGTTAAACTTGCAGCCTCCAGGATCGACTGACTGTCTGCCTGCAAAACTGCCCAAAGTTTCTGAAGCATTTCAACTTTGGAAACATTCCCAGAACTGTCTGGCAGAGTGGTAGCTGGCACATACTAAACTTGTGCAAGGAAATATTATGACAGCTTACTAGTGCAGACAATCACATTCTTGGGAACATTCCCCAGCCATGTTTAATATACAAGTATAAATGTAGCTTGTATTGCCAACAAATTAAGAACTACTCAGCATCTCAAGTGGTCACTTTGATGGTGCAAAGATTTCAGAACATTGTTCTTGAATACAGACTTTATTGTTTACAACAAAATTAACAATATAATTAGATTTAATAGTGTTCTAAACACTCCATTTATAAGATTAATTTAATACTTTAGCCACATACTTCATTAAACACAATTTTGCAACAGTATCAAAATAAATTTCATTATTTGAAGTAATTACTCAACTTCTGACACTAACAGATGAGAGGTTCAGACAGAAAACTGTACACATTGCAATACAGAAAAATGAAGATGTGCAAGTCTGCATTTTATACAGATTACAATATTGCATTTTTACAGCTCTAACAGCTAAAGGTGATTCAAATGGAGTAGTGTAAAATAGTGCCTGAGATTCTGCACAAGTCTGCACCTTCAAAACCCTGCAAGCAATCTAACTCTGCATTTTTTTATCTCTAATCACCAGCTCATTTTTCCTCCTCTAGATGCACTAGATATTAGATACAAATCACAATGAAGAAATATAGAGTAAGCAATGACATATATTTTCAATATATATGAAATCGATTATCTCATGATAATTTACAAAGTACCACCATTCTTAAAACCTGTGAAACATTATAAACATGCATAAGTCGATCCCATTTAGAATGACATGACAAGACTAATTGTCCTCAAATTATATAAAAAAAACCAACCAACCAAAACTAATAATAATAATAAAACATATTAAGAACTGGCTTAGAAAAAGTACCAATCTTAATTTTTTATTTCTAATGGAATTTTGCTGACAGCTAGGTTGACCACTATTCAACATTGTCTTTCATCATATCAAAGGAAGAAATACTGCTGTTAAAGTTTGTGAGAGAATGCTTGCAAGGACAGAAATGTCAACAGTGAAAAGAAGGCCATAAAAATCAGTCTTAGCCTGTATATAAAAATGCTTCTATTACATCTAGCAGCCTAACTGCTGGAAAAGTGTTGTGGTCACAAATGTTCACAATCTCTCTTGAGCAGTGACAACTTAAAACTGTATTTTAAATTCAGTTAGAGCTGTTCATTTCAGTAAGTATGAAAGGATGTTCTGGAGTTTGCCCCTCCTGGGGTATTGTATGGAAGTCTTGCTTATTTATTTATTTATTTCTACAAACATTCTGCCTAGCCAAAGAGAGCAGATACTTAAAGCAAGCCTAGATTATTTACATTTAATAGCCTGTGATAATTTCCTCAATTTTGTACTATATTAAAACTTTCCAACTTTTCTTCTTTGATCTACATTATTTTAAGAAATAATGTTTAAGAAAAAGTTTACCCTCCATTTATAAAACAGAAAATGTCAAAACATTGCTCAAGTTGATATAGAAGCACAAAACAGACATTAAAAATACACATAACTTTAACTGCACAACTATCTTTTCCTCTTCTGAAGTGAAATATGAATATATAGATATATAAATAAGCAACTCACCATTGTGTGAGTTTATATAGAATATATATAAATAAGCAACTCACCATTATATCTTGTTTTGCTAATTTAACATAAAGAGCCACACGTCCTTTATCTTGTGGACAGATGTCTAATCGACCGCTGAAAGGAGAAATCGTCACAGTTCTTCCAACAGGCAAGATAGGAAGGCCATTGGTAAGGCCACCATCAACCCACTTCTATTGGAAAATAGAAATATTTTCAGAGTAACCTTTGATCTGCATGATCATAACTGAAAACTTCATCCTTCCTTTCCCTGTATCCTACACACCACCCTCAAAAAGCATTACAAATTTGCTCGTCAGAATACCACAACTGAACTTCAGTATGAGGCATAATAATCAAAGAACTGACAATGTATACCCAAAATGTTTAATCACTGAGCATTTGGCATCATGTGTAAATGTGTACAATATATTTATCAAGCCTCTGATAAAGCTTGTTAGTTATCTAACAAGAAAGTGTCTCATAAACATTTTTTCTCAACACATACATGAAAAATAAGATTTTTTTTAATACCACACATGAACCAACTGACTTCTGGCAGAGCCCCACACATTTCTGGGTTCTAAGGGCAATCGAGGGGCACAAGCCTGATCTTTATAGGGACCACAGCCAAATTCAATTCCAGTATAAGCAGGGATAGCTGTGACATCTCTTGCCAATATAGCTCATAAATTCATATTTCTTTCTGTGCCTAAAAACTCAACATCAGTCTCCCAGCTAGCTGCATTCGCTGACATCATACATGATGTCTGGTGATCAGATGTATCTCACTAAACTTGACACATCTACAGTCCAATAGTCATTCTACATTTCCTTTAGCATCAAGGGAGATAAAATGTTTCTATCACATGATTCACATTATCCTAAACTAGGATTTGAATTTTGCTGAAAAAGTGCTTTCTTCTCCACTAATTATAAAGGAAACATATATTAACTATGTAAGATGTAGAGTACTGCAGACACTTAAAGCTAGGCAACTTGAAATGTAAGAAGAAAGAGATTGTAAGATTCATCTCGGTGTTTAGAGGTTTGAAATACTTCTAAGTATCACCTTGAAGTCTCACAACCACAGAACACTAAAATCAAATGGCAAATTGTACTACTCCTCTTCAGCATCAGTCAGGTAGAAAACTGCTTTCCTGCTGCAGGTGATACTATGTGTGACCACTATGACATGGCACAATAATGCAAGTTTTCACACAAAATTTCTGAAAACACCACAGGAATTTCACTATTAAAAAATAAAATAAAATCTCCAACAAAGTACACTATTGAGAAGTAGTTTGACATCTAAATTACCTTTACTTCAAAGTACTGGCAGAGGCTAGCTTTCACTGTAGCAACTGCTATACAAGAATCATCAAGTCACATTGTTTGCTCTTCAGAAGACCCAGAGATTATCTGAGGTCTGTCACTTGGTTGTACAGATCCCTCTCAGCTGTGTCCTTTACTCTCACTTCAAGCAAACCCCCTTTTAATTCTAAATTTCTCCCAGTGCCACATTTGAGTTCATGCACCCAAAATATTTTGTTGGCACTTGTCCTTCCTTCCACCATCTGCTTCCATATCTGTCAGATACGTGGATTTACGCTTTTATACGTGGATTTATAGCAAGTATCACTTTAATGGGTGGGGGTGGTGTATGTTTGTATGAGCTTTGCTCTCCAACCCCACCCTCTTCTTCACTCTCTCAGAAGAATTTTATGCTCCTAAACTTAATATATGCTACAAATATTCACATTCAATAGTTGCTATGGCCCTTCTCACCCTAGTAATTCATAATATGCTTTAGAGCTTGACTTTGAAATTACCTGATGCCAGTACCCACAATCCACCACTGAATTCCTTCTCTTTCCACCAAAATTGTATTTCTCAATGCTTAGGATTGAGATTGTTTTGCCTTAGAAAAAGAGGGGGGGGGGAAATATAACCCAAACCATTTAAAAGTATATTTCAGATTTCTCAAACCACATTACACCATTGCTATGGTACCTGTGAGTAAAGCAGCAACATGGAATGATAGAATAGTTTAGGCTGAAAGGGACCTTTGATCTTTAGATCATCCTCTTCCAAACCCCCTGCCATGGTAAGGGACAGCTTCTATGGGATCAGGTTGCTCAAAGACCCATCCAGCTTGGCCTTTACTACTTCCAGGGGGGGGGGTCAGCCACCACTTGTCTGGGCAACCTGTTCCAGTGTCTCACCACCCCCACAGTGAAGAATTTCTTCCTAATATCTAATCTACATCTATCCTCTTTCAGTTTGAAACTGTCACCCTTTGTCCTATCACTACACTCACTGATAAAGAGTCCCTCCCCATCTTTCCTAAGGGCCCCCTTTAAGTACTTTAAGGATGCTATAAATTCTCCCCAGAGGCTTACCTTCCCTAGACTAAACAACCCCAACTCTCCCAGTCTATCCTTACCGAGAATGTGCTCAAGCAGGTCCATGTCTTTCTCATGCTGGGGAAGAACCTTAACACTTCTGCTATCAAGGCATTTTTATGTGTGCATATGTCTGTAAATAGTCATTTATTATTATTTATATGCAATGTTCCTTAGAGTACTAAGTCACATTTAGTTGCAATTCCTCCAAAGTGGAGTCCCCCTCTAAGCCATGTCAGACAACATAATGAAAAAATTATTAATATCATTTGCAAGTCTAGCTTAGTACTTACACCACTTAAAATTTCTCACATTGCTTATGTGTTTCCTCCCTCTCCTCTTATCTAATGTCAATATTTATTTGCAAATCAAAACATTGACCAAGACAAGGGCAATACATTTTATTAAGCCCTATCTTCTGTAGATTCTGTTCTGATGCCCTCTATTTTTTTTTTTTTCCCCAAGCATTTGGGATAAACTGCTTCTCTAATATTTTAGCTCTACAGTCCCTCATTTTACATGGTTAAAATATCTATATGCTGCAAATAAAGAGATGTAATGTCCCAGCTTCTTTTAATTCCATTAACCCATGCTTGAAAATTGCTTAACTGATGAGGTAAATTCCAAGTTACTTCCGAATTAATTTCTCTTTTATAAGTATAATGAAAAAACCAAGAGAAAGCTCTTATATAATGTGCAATGAAAACCAAATCAAACAACAAAACTCAGGATATGGGCTGAACCTAACAGAACCTACCCATTTACCAGTAGATGGTTTATACAAAGCTGTTCTGTGAGAACTACGGTGACACAAACTACAGCTTCATCATCAGATAGAGGCAACTCAATCATCTGCAGATCTTTATCTGGGGTAAAGACTAACCTTGCCAGAGATTCAGAGGACAGCAAACCAACTCAAGGAAAGGCAATTTCACATGGAGCAAGTTTTCCCTGATGGAAGCCTTCCTACTGGAAGCCTAGTCCAAGGGCACCTTAAATCCCCAACCCAGGTAATAAACTAGCCCAGTCTGATGAAGGCCTTTAGCAGACTATGAATTCTCAGATGTTATCTTAAGCTCTTTTTTTCCTTTAATCCTTCAGCTTATTTCTAGGCTCATCAAACCAGAAGAAAACATCCTATGAACAGACTGATGTTATGTCTATGCTACTATTCAATTTAGCTTATTCACCCCAAAAGTCTAGCCTCTGAGCACGCATACTGCAGGTATACTAGCTAATAGTAAGTGTGAGCCAAATGCTTCCCCAAGAGTATTCTTCCTAAAAAGATTAAACTGAAGTGTAATGCTGCAAACAGTTTACTTTGGGGTTCACTATCTGTAGGCAGGATGGACAGGACAGCAACAGGTTTGGCTATTTTCTGATACTATTCCAGCCAAAGGGCACCATACATATCCCTTACATATCATGCGTCGTGTACCTCAAATAACACACTGAAATACATTTTAAAAGCACTCCCAGGTGACATGGTGATATGTATGCAGGTGACATACGTAGCTCAGAGAAGATCCAGATCAAGTGCTCTGAATCACAGATAAATCACAAATGCAGCATTTTACAGAGTATGAGAAAAGTCAGTGCAAACATACAGAACTAATCACTCCATCAAGTAACAATGAATGAAAGCAATCTCATTTCCAGAAGCTGCCTTTTCCGAATCTCACTTAAGAAGAGTAGTAAGAAGCTTTGAGAATGACAACAAGCTTTCAAGTAACACAAGAACCACCTTCCGTGAAACACTGATTTCATTTTCAAATGCAAAAAAATAAAGTTAGGCAGGAATGAGAACTGTCCCCTAGGAAGAGGCTGCAGGTGTTTCACTGGATACTGGAATACCTACACAAGTCATAACAGCAGTGTTTATCCAGTCAAGAGGGCTTTAAAAAAGTTTTGGACAAAACTCTAAGTGCACTTTTCTTAATGGAAAGAACACAAGAAAGTTAACACTTCTTTCCCTTTAACTACTGGCAGAATGAACCTAAACTATCCATGTACACCCTTTGAACTGCACAAGCAACATATAAAGATGACAATAACCAAAATTTCCAGATGCTGGGAAGCTGCAAGCAGTCTTCATTTAACTCAAGCAGTCAGGCAATAGTGATTTAAACCCTTCAAACATTGTAGCTGATATGCATAACTAATTCTAAAGCTGACAAGCTTTCTGACATAATGAACTTCAACTTCCTCTTACTGAAAACAAATGCATATGGTTTGGTGGGGGGTTTCTGGCAGGGTGGCTGTGAGGATTATCAGTTTTCTAAAGGTATCACTTGGATGTGTTTGAGGAAATAAAGGAAAAAGTATCATGTAGTACTTTTCAGAAAGAAAGAAATAGCTGTTTTCATGCTTCTTGTCATTACACACTAACCAGTCACAACTATTCTTAAAATGTTAATATATTTATGTAAGAAAGACAAAAAAGTTCTTGAAGCTAAACCAAGTACAGGCAACGGGGAAAAGGTTTTCTTCTAGTAGTGTACACCTCTGAAAATCTGATCGCCATGTGCCATAGAGGGGAATAAAAATAATAAGTTTATTCTTTAATGCTTGTCCAGAGGTAAAAGATAGGAAGGTACCTGGTAAGCATGTAACTCTGTACAGCGCATAAGAACAATACATATGTAAACACAGACATGTATTCCAGCAGCATCCAATCTGCCAAGACCTCCCCTATCATTCATTCCATTAAACAGAACAGCAGAATGGTGGTCCTTTAAATTGAAAAAAATACATTTTAGAGTTGGTAACACAGCTTATCGTGAGAACCATCTTTATTAGGAGAAGTTTCTTCTCATGGTTAAGGGTTAGACATTATCTTTAGGAAACAGCTTCATGCTACAGAGATAATTTCAGTCTCAGCACCCACAATTTTTGTAATAGAACATGAAAGTCTCCTATCATCTTTCACAGTGTTCCTCTACTGTATAAACACAAACCAGAACTATTCTACAAAATTAGTGCTGCTGTTGTTTTCCTTTAAGATCAAATACTTACATCATAAATGAAGAATGTTCCTACACACACACACAAAAAAGTTGGTAGTTAAAATTAATGAAAAATTACCTCTCCTTTATATTCCACTGGCTTAATTCCTGCATATACTGGTACAAAACTACTTGCTAGAAGGACCTAGGGAAAAGAAATAAGAAAAAACAAGAGAACAAAACTGAAAGAAAGGCAAAGAAATTCTGAACCAATACATATCTTCATACATATTTATCTATATTAAATAATATAGCAATAATCAGTCAATATATTAGTTTTACATAAAACTCATCTCAAAATGCCTTGTGACAGGTCAAAAACTGTTCAGTAGGGTTTGGGATTTTTATGACTTGACAGTAACAACTCTCAAAACATCACAAATTAATGCATTTATTAATGTGATTCAAAAAAGTAGTCATGCACAATGTGAAGTAAATATATGATTTTGCAGAAATTAAATATGCATACACAGAAAAAATATTGCAGTATATATTGTCAGAGAAGTAACTGACCCAGTCATTCTGCTGGCATATTTATATAGTGTTTATTTATATAGTCTAATAAACCAGATTTTTTAAGAATTCAAAGTTCTCAATTTTTATTTTTTTTAGACCAGTACACCCAACCCATAAACCAAGGAGAATATGGAAGAGAATGCCTGAGGGTTTTTTTGGTGGAATTGCATTTATTTTCACAATAAATTAAGCTACTTTCAGTATTCAACACCTCTCCTCCTTAACAATTTTTAATTAAGACCCTATAGGAAGTCCTTAAGTTTGATTTCAATAAATCTTTTCTTGCCTATTTCTTTTCCCAGTGATTTAAAGCACCAGAGCTTTGTCTGAGCTCAAACAAACAAAGAAAAAAACGCTCTCTCCATATTTGTAGCTATTTCTCTTTCAGACAGGCCTTTCACTCACAAATAGCATAAGCAAAGGTGCCCTTTGAAACCATTTCTTTCCAGATTTTCAAATGTGATTTCCTACAGGGTTCCCAAGTTCTAAACATCAGCTTCTTCCCCTGCCTGAGTCCCTTTCACCTCTCTCCTTAAACACCAGCTCAGTAACTTGTAAACTAAGAGAAAGAGGGAAAAAAGGCTTAGCAAAGGAAAAGAGTAAAAACCAGGTGACTCCTGCAAAGTGTCAGTTCTTTACAAGAACACTGAAGAAAGCAGTTTGCCTTCCTTATAAAGTCATTTAGGTATCAAAAGTGAGGTGAGGAAGAACAAGTTTGAAGAACTAATGCTCTCAGTATTTCCCTACCACTAATGTCAGTGTGGACACCTATTGATCACCCCCACCTTTCCAAACTAAATGCAACAGGGTACTGTGCCCTGTGCCCTCACAATCATAATCATGCTTCTCCTAGCCCTCACCTCTGGTTTAAGAGCTGCAAGTCTAGGAACAGTGGTACGTGATGATGAACTTCACATACACAAAGACTATTCCAAAAGTGGGAGATTATTATCTGCCTTTTCACATTCACTGGGAACAGTAGAAAACAAAAACTTAAAAAAGTAACAACATATATTCCCTTTAGCCCTTATGAAAAACTTGGGAACCACAGTTCAAAAGTTTGTTAAGCATTGAAACTAATTGCCTAATGAAAGATTTCTGGCAGAGGGTACCAAAGTTTTGCTGCTATAAAACACTGGCCAGTGGTACCTTGATCCATGCCTTGCATAAAGTACATCGTGTGTAGGCATAACACCACCATATAACCTAACAAGCTCCATCCTCCAGGCCAATGGGGCAGCCAGGATTCAGACTACTTTAGAAATGATGCTTGAATTGCTGCAGGCATGCACAAAACCATGTATTTTGAGATGCAGTGAAAGAAGAGACAATACAGATATATTCCAAGACATAATTATTTGGAATATTAATACTATTATTCCAACCCATTATACTGCTACCATGTGGAATGAGAGAATAGAACAGAAACAGTTAAGTTAATGAAAGAACCACTGAAATACTAATAAAATATATACATTTCCAAGGTAGTCTTGATGCTTCTAATTGTCTTCAGGTTAGATTTCACTGCAAGAACACATAAACCTACAGAATAATAATCACCACGCTTGTTGCTGCTGGCTACTATAGCTAGAAATAACAGTGCATGATTTCAGATAAACCTTTTGCATAA
Source organism: Chloroceryle amazona (assembly GCA_027560015.1). Taxonomy (NCBI): domain Eukaryota; kingdom Metazoa; phylum Chordata; class Aves; order Coraciiformes; family Cerylidae; genus Chloroceryle; species Chloroceryle amazona. The sequence continues at coordinate 12,798 of JANHFX010014028.1, read as the reverse complement.
TTATCTTTGTATAATTAAATCCTACAAATTTTGAGAACTGATTGGAGTGTAGAATACAAATAGGATGAGTATTTTTTTTTAAGCATACTTTAAAGGAAAACTTCCACTGCATACTTCAAGATTTTGTGAACAAGTGTAATTTTTTAAAGTGTTAATTATAAAGAAGCTCCTATTTACTCTAAGCACCCACAAGGACATGGTAAAAAGGAATTTCTTCTTATTCTCTTTCTGTCTTTATTCAGCTACATTTTATGACCTCCTCCACTAAGACATAATTGATTATTAGAAAGAACATTTGCTTTACATGCATCAGAATTCCTCCCATCGTTTCATATGAGCTGATACATACAATTTTGATCCAAATTTTAAAAGTGGCATTCAAAGAAGAGATGGTATAAGATGTGCTCTTCAACAACAGTTAAAATACAGTTTATGGCACTTTATATCTATTCTTCACACAAGGGCCTGTAGAAAGTGCTGAATTTCTTTTTTACTTCCTTTGTGATGAAATGTAATACAAATTATATCAGTGAAGATGCAAAGAAACTCCATAAACTGCTGCAAAATTTAGAGATTCTCTATTTCAATCTCATCTACTGCAGCCATTACTTACTCTGTTACTTTTGAAATGCACTTTGCATACAAGGTAGCCCTTTAAAAACCGATTAAGGAAATAACCATGCAAAAAATAACCATGCAAAAAATAAGAGTTTGGCAAAATATGTGAAAATGTAGGATCAAATTCTACCTCCATTCCTTATGTTATGGTTCTAGCACCACTGATAGCATAAAGAGATTACTTGAGTAAAATAGTGATCTATTGTACAGATAGCAGCATACTCCTAAGCCTTGAGGAAACCCAAGCATTTTTATTTAAAGAAGCAATATTCAACATCATTACCTTGATGAGGTCTTCCCTGGAGGCAAAATTTGAAACCAAGCAATTTTCTCTAGTTTTGGTGTTAGTGACTGACACATAGAGACGGTTTTCAGCTATCTCATGAGCATTAGAAGGAAGAATAGATTCTATGCCTTCCCTAGAGTAAAGAAAATGCCGATTATAAAATCATTATTTATTTATAAACTTTGAAAACATGTTAGGGGTGAAAGAGTTCTGAACACCCCATGGTATAGAAAAAATAAGCACTCTACATTTTCATTCAGAGAGCTTGACACAAAAATGATCTTATAGATACATTAAGATAGGTACCTAAGTGTTTCCATAAAATCATAACCGGGTGTTACAGCACCGAAGTCCAATTTTCTAACTTCCTCTGCAAATCCATAGGCAAACTGCTTACATTTCTGGAAATTAAATATATTAACTATTAAGGATGTTTTAGTTATGGGAAGTATGTTCAACTGTGGTGCCTAAAACATACTAGTGGCTAAAGCTTTAATCAAGTGAGAGTTATAAGAGCAAAAATATTTTCCCATATGTGCTTGGTTTTTAACAAAGTATGCAGGCTGTCCTTTTTATAGGAACTAATTTGTGAGAAAGCCAGATCCTTAAAGAAAAATAATATATATTATTAATAATAATAAACAACCCTCACAAGACTACCACTTTAACAATCATGGGAAGTTAAAGGCTAATGTTCTCTATATTACCATGGCTAAATAATCAGTTTTCTGAACCATGACACTGCAAGAATGATCACTTGTATTTCAAGTGTACAGTCACCTTGTCTTTTGAAGGCTACTTTAGTACTCAAAGCAGACACAAGTACCTTAAGATGCCTGTAAGCATTAACACCATTACAGTTACTAGTTTCTCCTCACTAATGCAATAACCACGTACTAAATGCACATATCTAATGAATACAATACTGTGAAGGTATTTAGTGAACAGAATACTATGATGACATAGGAAGAATAAAGACACCACAGAAAACTGGGCAACAGATTCTAACTGCCCCGAGAACCTCTTTTACACAAGTGAAAATGCCTAGCATTAATGACTGCAGAAAACCAGCTTGAAGTGTCAGCCATAAGACCTCCAAAAGGAATGAAGGAATTGGTAGTATTTATTTTTCAATCAAACTATTCTCAAACAATGAATCATGATTTTGAATGCTTAAGGCTCACTATTCAGTAGTTGTCCTTTTTTTATCCTTCCGTGCAGACTTCTTTAATAATTTCAGAGACTTGGGGAAAAAAATAACTCAAATCTTAGGCAACCTTCTGAAATTGGTACTCAGTGAATACACTATACATATATTCATCTATAAACCACATGTTTACAGAGTAAAAGATCTGTCTATAGATGGTTTGGGGTTACTGGCTTATTAGATTCCTGCACAAAGAGCAAATATGCTGCTAGTAACAAAAGAAATGATTGATGAGACTGGTGAAAGAGGAAAAAAAAAAGAGAAATTGAAGTGTCCTGCTTAGGAGGAGGGTATAGGTTTAATGGATAGAAAAACAGCAAAGCAGTTTTAACTTCCTCGTATTACTTGTACAACAGAGCCATCACCTAAGTTAAAGACAGAAATGAAAAAATTATATATATGTATCAAAAAAGCTTTTGATGAGGTTCATACTTCTTAAAACAACAATCACTCTAAAGATCTGTGGTAATTAATTTTGCATAGCTTAGATTTGCATCTTTACCCTATAAGGTACTTGACATTTCCAGTTCCAAGCTAATTCAAACATATAAAAGTAGTTATATGCACCAAGTCTTCAATTTCTTCTACGTGAGGCAGTTATGCCACTGCTTCTGCAGCCAATCAGCTGGAAAGAGGCACATTCAGACACCTGTATCCCTAACTAGAGAAAACCACAAAGCCCTACATTGAAGCACCTCAGAACTATTATCTTGATATCTAAGATACTTTAATAAAGTGATGGGGAGCTATGAATAACAGGGAGATGGATAAATCCAAACCTAGGTCAATGAGAAAAAAATAATTTAGATATTATTAAAAGTACTATATAGACTCCAAATTCTTGCTGCTAAAAGGGACAACTTTTTACAGGTACAAACTGTATCTAATTTTAGTTCTAGAAGCTTTAAAAAATACATCTAAATTTTAAATAATGACTGAGGACATGGTTAGAAATTGTAACTACTTGGTCATAGGCTGGACTCAAAGATCTCAGAAGTCTTTTCCAGCCTCAGTAATTCTGTGATTCTGTACCGAGTAAAGCAAACTTGATATCAAACATGATCATGGTACTTTTGAGATAAATAGGTACTTATCCATAACTCTATAAGCCTCCCTAGAATTAACAAGTTCCATGGCTTCTTAACAGTGACAAAGATCCAAGATCTGACAGAAAAACATCTGCAAACTGTCAGAAGAGCAACAGTCAAAACAAGAAATCCTCAACATTACAGCCTCTCCACAGTAAAGAAAGGCTGTATTAGAGCTTTGAGATTAGGAGATGGAAAAAGTCCTAATTACAGTTTGTCTAACATCGCCATCTCTGAGGAGAAGAGGGGAAAAATAAAGAAGAGAAAAACAATTAATTGATGTAAAAGTTATATTTACAGACATAAAATATAACAAATAGGAACAAGTGCCTACAATAAGCAGAAAAAAAAGGGTAACTGCTGTGCTCACCATAAAGGAAATTAAAGTCAGATGTATTACACTAGGCAAACCTGAACCTGAACTACTAGTCAGAAAAGGAGTTAACACCTGAAGAGAAGACAAGTTAAGGTTCTCTTCACAACAGAGTGGAACTTGCCTAATAGCAAATCATATAAAGAATGCACCTGTGGCGGTGGAAAGAAGGCAGGAAAGCACTTACTGCTGAAAGTAACAGGAGTACAGCTAACTCTGCAAGGTAAGTTCGTATCCCAGCAGAAACAGAGAGAAAGGTCAGTGGCAAAGCATGGTAGTGACTGGGACAATTATCTGAATCAAATACAGTGAAAGTAGTAATATGTGAGGTCTGGAGAAAGTTACCTGATGCTCACTGGATTGAAACCTAACTGTACTTAGAAGAAAAATATAACAGCCTTTTTTTTTGCCCCCACAATAATGGTGTTTATTGTAATTCAAAATATTAAAGAAATATTAACATTTTGGAAAAGCGTAGTCCTCTACATATATTAAGACAAAGTCACCACAGGTGCTTCAGGAGGACATAGCACCTACAAGGAAAAACAAAGAAACAAAAAATAAATAAAAGCTAATGCTCTCTCACAGAGCAGCCATTGAACATAACTTTGCTGTCTCTACATGACATCCTAGCCATGGTGAGGAAAAAACCTGTCATTTCTGGAGAAAAACACCCAAAAAACCCACATGTATGCAGCATGTCAGAACAGAACACTGTGAGGGTTAATCCTCCCTGGCACATAGTGGGGCTACTGCTGCTCAGCCATGAACTGCACTGAGTCTAAAGGAGATGCACAAGTCACTTCTTGCACGGTCTAATAGGGCACAGGTAGCAAGGCTTGTGTGGTGTTGTTTGACTTCATGAAGATAAATTCCATCTACCATTTTCATGTCTTTTCACAAAAGGATGGAATGATAGTGAGATGCATATGCTTAACAAAGCCTACCACCAGCCAAGAGAACAATGATTAACAGTGATTAAGTGCATATACATTTTTGGTACAATAACCTGGTTGCATAGAACTCAACATTCACACACATGAAATTTATATTTTCATAGCATAAAATATAAAGTTCATATGACAGATTTTTGTTCTAAAGACATAATTGCTTCATAAACAGTTTTGCCCATGAGTCACGGATTTTGTTAATGAAAACTTTTACGTGAGTCTTGCTCTTTACAAGAAGCAAAACAAGAACCAAAAAAAAAACCTTAATGGTAGACAATGATATCAAAAATACCCCTTCAAAGTGAACACGTCCTATACCTACGAGTTTATGAATTTACCTCTATATTTTCTGGTACTGCTAATAAGACAGTGGCAGCCAGTGATCCTGCAGAAGCTCCCGCAAAAGCTTTCACAACTTTCAGTAACTTCTTACCATGCCTGCAAAAAGCAGCTGCTGCCCCCAAGTGGTAAATACCCAGAAAACCACAAGCTGCAAATGACAGATTGATGTGTTTCATTTTTGCTGTGGAAATAAGTTTCACAGTCAGAAAAAGGATCAGTTAATTTTATCTTATAATATACACCTATTCTTTTGGCACAGAACATATGATATACTATAGCTACATAGCAAAAAACAGTCTATTTCAGAATAGTAAACATTTTTGATTACCAAATACATCAAGCAAGTTAAAGTTTAGCATCTCAAAAACTGAAAACAACTCAAAAATATTACATAGAACAAATCACTTTTTCAATCAAGAAATAAATATATATACACAATGTAGCTGAATATTTTTATCTAATTTCTCAAAGGAACAGAAAATAAAGTAGCTACTCAAAAGTGACAGAATGCTCTTGGAGAGTGAACACTGCTAGGCACCTCAAGTAAAAATCAAATTAATTGGCTATTGTATCATCATATTCCCCTTAAAGACACACAGCCCTGAACCCAATATAATTCTCTAAGAAAGCAATTTTTTTCCTTCACCTTTGGAACATATTTTCTACTAGTAGTAATATTAATCATTAGTAGACAAATGCTTATTTAAAATAAGTTATTTAGAAAAGAAATACACACAACATATGGTAGCTACTATTAAACTAAGAAGGAATAAAAAAGAATCAAAGTAAAATACAAAGCGCTAAATGAAAACATGCACATAGACTCTGATGGTGCCAAGGATAGAATGTAAAACTAACAAAACATACAAACAGGAAACATTAGTTCAGATTGTTGGGGTGGGTTATTAAAAAAAATAAATAGAAAATGTATATTCTATTAGCTGTTCTGTTTCTGAAAATATCTACAATTATGAGGGTAAAATATTCCACAGATTATATTGTGGAGATACAAAGTATTGTACAGATTATCTGAGTATTGAATTAAAACTAAACTCCTTGTGTATCTGGGTACATCTCCACATGAATGAGATTGGGAAAAAAAAAATAAAAATTCAGTACACTCAGAAATACAGTTGATTTTTCTAGTTTATAATGAGCTAGGTTTCTTTTGGAAATAATCTGCAGACACTATGGTTATCAGTTCTGATGAAGGCAGGCAAACATACAGCAACAGATTTTGGTTTAAATTGCCTCGTTCAGCTTGGGAATAGGCAGAGCAGGAAAGATGGGGATAACAAAGAGCTTTCAAAACCCCTGTTTAAGAAGACATGCTAAACTCAACTGCTTCACCCATAACATCACTAAAATCAGACCACGAATGGGTCTAACCAGGTTTCCATTTTTGTTAAAAAAAAGAGCACATCTCATAGTGTCAGGGCACACCGTTTGGTCCATCACTCACTCTGCTAAAACACTGCAACACTGCATTAGCCTAAGGTAGTTTATCACCTATGCTTTATTCCCTTTACACCACAAACTCTTGCATATCCACTTGTAGGTAGGAATACCTGGAACTAGTATCTCACACATTTGTACTGATAGAAAGTATTTGAGGTTGGCTCTTGCTGTAACAATGAGAGAAAGGCATTTGCAATGAAGCAAATGATAAATGCTGTTATTAAATAAAAAGATCTGTTTTAAAAGTAAAGAAAAAAATCACTGTACTGCAGAGAAGATTAAAAGAAGAAGATTTTTTTGTAGAGTGGAAAGAAACTAAACCAGACTTTGTGTGATGTGCTTCCTTTCAGGCCAGTTATACTCCAGGGAGTTGAACCAACTTCTGCAGTTGTTTCTGTGCCTTGTACAAATTAGGAGCAAAGACACATTTGCATCACAGGCCTCTGACAAAAAGGTGAAGTTGGTTAAAGCAACTGCATTGTTAGGCATGAAGAAAAGCAAGCATAGAAAAATTCACTCTCATTTGATATTTCAGGTTCAAGACACTACTGATGTGAAACATTATACGAAATAAGGACCATGTTTACATAGTTGATTGGTCAGAAAATAAACAAGCAAAGTAAAAGTTGAAAAAACTTAAAATTACATCTAAGACATATATGAGATATAACTAAGAAATATAAATGTAACATACTAAGGTTATGTAAATAAAAACAAGCATATTTATTCTTATGTACATGTATATATACATTTTCTAAACCTACAAGGCTCATCTACAGAGCATTCTAAAAGGTATCTCTCCCTGATGGAAAATATTCATATGTTCACAAATTAATAAAAAGGATCACTTTTTTTTAAGTATCTAAAGCATAGTTACAACAAAAAAAAAAATCAAGATTTTTTAAAAAGAAAAATGTACTTCTACAAATGTAGAAGACAATCACACTTCATTGTATAATGTACTGGCTGGTACACTTTTTCTAAAGTGAGAACAGAAAAGGAGGTTATGTGATCTAGGGTTTGAATCTCAGATGAAAATCTGCTGAAAATATACTGACTGAAGTCAAAAATGTCCATTCCTTCTCTTACAAGGCTTGAGAGGAAACTTTATTTTCTTACATGAGCTTCAGTCCTATCTAATTATCAGTTATTGTGAGCAACCACTGTTCTTTTGAGTGTCTGGATACATGGTATTCACTCTTTGATGAGAGTTAATTTCTTAACACTTAGATCTAATACTGCTCTTCCTCCTTCTTCATTTCCCTACCCAAGAGACAGAGAGATTACTCAATGAGTACTGACATTAGTTTCTTGACTGACAAAAGGATTCAGTGAGAGACAAACATGCAAAAAGAAAAAAGAATACTAAGATTTCAAGTCAAGGAATACTTTTAAAGAATGCTGCTAGTCTCATACTCTGTTAAGAGTAGGCTAATTTCAAGTCCTAAAAAATGAAATGATGAAAAAGATTACTGCAACCCAAACCCAAAAAGCAGTTAAAAATTAAATTTATTTTTATGCAACAGAAGTACTTGATCCATTGAATTTTTATGGCACGCAACACAGTGCTGCTTTATAAGTTCTCCAAGAGACTTTCATGTATTATGTATTGGTCACATACACATGAAATACAAAAATATTTCAGTGCAAATCTTAATTGACAGATGACATTCATGTTCAAATGATAGTTACATCTAGCTGTGTGACTGAGGGATGGGTTTTGCATGTTTAACAATCTTATAATTAGGTAGATAATAATAATAAAAAGAATAATAATAACTGGAAGTAATCAGCATTCTAGAGAAGAAACAATAGAACATTAACATCTTTATTCAGCACTATGCATCTACCTTCGGGGAGGTTCTGTACAATTAATTGAAAGCCTCTCACGACTTATCTGTGAGAAAGCACATAATCTACAAAGATGACACAGATGAGCAAGAATCACGGTTCTGTATGGAACCATCTGCTTGACAGAGGCAGTTAAGCAATGTCCTTTCACCTTGCAAAGAAAGTCTGAATAAGAGGAAAAGATAAGAAAACATTCATTAGATGAATGTCCTGTAAAATCAGAGAAAGTAGGAAATGGGAAACCAAGGTACTCACTTCTATGAGAATACAATCTGTATCTTTTGATTCTTGCAAATGTCTCAGGGTCACACTTGATTTGCAAGTTAGAATCATGTATTTCAGAGATAACATAATTCAAAAATGTCTTTTGCTTTGATGATCTGGTAGATCACTGATCTTTTCATGAAAAAGAATAGTAGGGTTCTAACAACTCCCAAGAAGATATACAGAGAAATTTAATTAAGTCTACAGTATCACTATTACCTGGCAATTTCTTATGGTGTACTAGAAACAGAAGCATGATCACGTCTGGAAATAGCCCATTTTTTCATCTGCCTGAGCAAACAGCATAAATCTTGCTATCTTAGAAAAATGGTATGAAACACCTGTTCTGCAAGACTTCATAAAGATATTCTTAAGAGTGATTAACATAAGTTCTGACCATTAAAGACATTATCTATTAACTCAAACTTATCATATTGTCAAGTCTTAAGAAAAAATGTCAGTGAACCTTAAAAGACATCCGAGTAGATTTCAACTGGATAATGCACAGACCGTGGAGACATGATGTAAACAGGACATAGCAAATGCTTTTTTTTTTGGCCCTGCTTTTCAAAAACATTGCCATCTTACATGACTGGCAAAATTCAGAATATGAAGATTTTAACTAGCTAAGGGTATATAGATGTGTTTCTGTTGTCTATGGAAAAAAAAAAACCTGTAAGTATAATAAAGGAGAATTACAAAAACAAACTAGAAAGACACTGGGGATGTTCAAACTCATTACTTTAAAGATAATGCAGAGGCATTCAGGAATACACAGAAACCTGAGTTCTATTTAAATGATTCTCATATCTACAAAAAAAATAAATTAAAAAATTACCATTGATTAAAAATATACTGATGGGGGTGGAATTTCTGTTTAATCAGCATTATCTCATCCATTTATAGTGAAAATATATGTGAGAATGCATATAAGGAGACAAGCCTGTACAAAAGAATTATGACACAGTACAACATAGTTTTTGCAGGATAGGTACTGTCTTCCTAATTGTTATGCACAAGAAATAGCACAACAGTTTCTCATACTGCTGTTTCCAGAGCAAAAGAATAAGCAGTGTACGATCTCAGTGTCTTAACCAGTCATAACTACCTCCCTGTCATCCCATTTGTAAAAAAAGGCTGAAATTGCCTAAAGCAACTGACTAAAAAATCTTTACAAACATAAATTAAATATACATAGAATGACCAAGCACCCTGAAGCACAGGACCTAAAATGTATGATGCATAACAATGCATTTGAGGATTAGTTATTAGCTAGGAATGACAAAACAAGCCAAGTTATGGAAAGAAGGATGTAGGCAGTATTGCTAAAAGAGAGGTCATAATTGTAATTTTCTTGAACCAGAAATCACCACTCACACATGAATGCTTGGGTTTTTTTCACATTTGTAACAGGAAAAAAAGTTCACCAGCATCATGGACCAGTCATAGTCTTCAGCAAATATTCAAGAAATTTGATTCTCCCAGTCAAAAATAGGCTTACACAAAACAATAATCCAACAGACTGTACACTGCTTAAGAGTCAACACAGATGCTGGTAAGAGAACTGGAAAAATTAGTTTTTAATCTATCTTGTCACACAGAATAACCATTGTGAGAGTCTGAGGAAGACGAACACTCAGGACAATTACACGAGTCTTTGAAAACTATAAAAATTAAATACAATTCCCCTCAAATTTTAAAATAAACATGATGCAAAAGCACGATGCAAAACTTTCAAATTAAGAGTTTAGACCATGTTGATTCTTAACAGAAGATGTATACAGAGGACTGACTTTTTAACAGGAGGGTGGCAAAGGGTTCAATACCTTCTAATGAGCGTTGGCTTCCATCACATACTCCACTGGGACTTTTTCCAGCAGCTATTTTAGCTCCCGCTGCACTAGAAGCCATTCTTGGATCTACTATTGATCGTTTACCATTTACTGTGGAAACCTACAATCAGTCAAACATGACTATTAAAAAGAGAAACAACAAGCAAATACAAGATGAACATTACTTAAACAGATTTTAAAAGTCAATTTAAATAGTTGTAAAAAATCTAGATGGATTTCTCAATTGCTCATCCTCCACTAAACTAAACCACAGTGTTCCACTGTTTACAGATGCAGCAGTTTATATTTCAAAAATTAATCAGACAACTAGAAAAAGAAAAATATTGCCATCTGCAACTGTCAGTGTCCAAGATTAGTTTTAATATTTGTGTCCTTTTCCATTAGTTTTGTTTATATCCAGAGAATTTTTAATCAGACTCTTACGGTTTTATCCTCCCTTACCAATTCAGTAAAAATTTACTTCCCCCCCCCCTTCTGTGTGCAATACTGTATCAGTAAAGTTTCTTGGAGAACTCTGGTCTTGTTCCTCATTAAACAGCTGTCACATACTGGCTGAAGTATAATTTGATAAATATTATCGTTTCTCACAACTAAGAACTATTAGACACAAGAAGTTCATTTTGAAACACTGGTTCTCCTGCAACTTGTTGCTGTCTGCCCCTTTACCTTGATTTATTAAAGGTCTCTTCCATTCTTCAATAAGGCTGCAAGATCAAAACCTTAGCTCTGTAGATTCCAAAAAAAAATATGTATTATCACTGTATTGATGCACAGCACCTATACCCAGAGCACCACAAAAATACTTACCTGGAATTGAACTCTGTTACTTGGCGATGTTAGGGTGCAATAATTTAGAATTCCAATCCACAACTGCCGAGATTTTGGAAACACGCAACTACAGAGTCTGCCTCCTTTCAACTGATGCAACAGTGTTTGAGAACTACAAAGACTTTTAGCTGTCCACATTTTCTGAAAAGTGACCTCTGAATCCAGATGATGTGGTAACCAAAGTGATAGTCTCAGAAGCTGTTTAACCATGAAGTTACAAAGTAAGTATCAGCAGATGAGCTTGGACACCACAGATGTATGCAGTGGAAAAATTCTTTCTTCTAAACATAACCTGTTTAAAAACATAGAGAAGAAAACAAACAAAAAGACAACAACAGGAGTTGGAAGGTGGTTGCATGTGAAGGTCCTGACACTGGAACAAGGCCCTCTTGTCCTCTTCACAACCCTCTCACTTAAAACACAAGTGCATTGGCAGTTGATCCGATTGAACATCGAATAGTTCTACACAGGACTTCTGTTCAGTAGCTATTCTCCTTCTCACCAGCCTTCGTTTGGCACTGTGCTATTCACCACCAACCATAAAGTCAGCTCTTAATTTCAAAACCAGGAAGGACTGAAATTGTTAATAATGCAAAGAACAAGCAAAACAAACTATCCCTTATAATTAACAGCTTGAATACACTGTTCCTTCTACCTCAGCTGGAAAGTGTGCAAGGTGTTCCAGAAACTTAAAACCACTTATTCAGAGAAATGAAGTGCCAGTATCCAGGTCCTAGGAAGAAAAACTCCAGCTGGTATAAAGCTAGCCTTGTCATCCTCTATGCTACGTGGATATCACAGGAGCGACTCACCACTGCAATGTACATCTGGTTTACACCCAGCAAGACTCGGACCGTGGAGTTTCACACAGAAATGCACCTGTTCAGGTGCTCTGGGAGGATGCTGCTCTGACGACCACCTTCAAATTTAATCCCAATCAGAGTTTCAGGTTTTCAGCTTCACCTTGTGTGTCATGAGGCCTACAATGCAATACCATTTTTCCTCCTTCCGTTTTTGTTCAGTAAATAAACAAGCAAAACTGAGCTGAAACTAAAACGATGACATGTAATTCTTAAATGTAACAAGAACCGAAGGCAAAGTGACAACTGAAGTGGACGCGTTAAGAAAAGTCACTGTGTCTTTGAAGCCTGTACACTTAAAACAGAAGGGCGATCTTTAAGCGGGCCGCGTCCCTTGGAACTTTAAGTTAAAATTCCTCCCCCCTTCCCTCTCCTCCCCCCAGTCTTTTGCCGTTTCCCCCGAGCAGGCTCCTGCCTCACACCCACCCGAGGGGTTTTAACGCGCCGGACGCAACGCAGCGGGGCACCCGGCCCTTCTCGGCTCCCAGATGGGACTCGGGCCGCGGCGGAACGACCCCGTTTCCCTCCTTAGCGACTACGAGGCATCTCCCACAGGGAATACCGGAGGCTGTACCGGGGGTGCGGGAGTCGCGACCTCCGAGGCGCGCCTGCGCCCGCCCAACAGCCGCGGCCCCCCCCGCGGGCGGTTTGTTGTCGTGTCAAAGCTCGCGAGGCGGCTGGGGTTCTTCCGTCGCGATACCTCCTCTGACTCTTCCTCCTCCTCCTCCTCTTCCTCTATGGGCGGCTGCGGCGGGGCGGGGCAGTGCCCGGGGGCGCCAGCCCAGCGCTGGGGGAGCGGCCTCTCACCCGGAATGCGCCC
>JANHFX010014027.1:0-20326 GCA_027560015.1 Chloroceryle amazona | reverse complement strand
GTTTTGGTTTTGGGTGTTTGTGGGGTTTTTTTTGTGGGTGGGTTTTTTTTTTTTTTTGTTTTTTTTTTTGTTTTTTTTTTTTTTTTTTTTTTTTTTGTTTTGTTTTGTTTTTTGTTTTGTTTTGTTTTTGTTTTTTTTTTTTTGTTTTTTTTGGTATGTATGTGTGTGTGTGCATTTTGGTTTTGAAGTTCAGCATTAAAATGCCATCACCTACTCCCTGAAAAAGAAAAAATCTACAGAAATCATCCCCAAAATATTCTCCCTTTATGCACTATAAAATTACAAGCTTCTGTGTATGTTACAAGTTTTGGTAGTAAGAAAACCAACCTCCAAGTCCCCTAACAAACATCAATGCATTCTACAAAATACTAGTGGAAGGTTTGCCAGCTCTCTCCAAACAAGCCCCATGCAACAACCGCCTTTTACTCTCATAGCTAAGCTCCTACAGAGAACCACCTGAAGATGGCTGCAAAGCTCTGGCCCACAGCAGTCAAAGGAGGAAGAAGTGATGGGAAAAGGTGTCAACCTCATATTTGGAAGGAGGGGGGTTAACAGAGAGCGTCTGTTAGGTCTAAGGGGCTGCCCTGACCCTAAACCATGACAGTTACAATCTGGGATTTTCTTTTTCTCGGGCACTAAAGCTGAAATGAAGTCACACTTGGTAATGGCTTACTGTATTTCTCCAAAGGTTGCTTTCACCTGTGGGCTTCACTAACAGATGTGATGATCTCTAGCAGTCCCCTTTGTCCTGGCTTGAGCTAGAATGGAACTAATTCTGTCCAGTGATTCTACTTCTCAGCTTGGTCTCTTCTAAGCAACTGCACTTTCTGAAGTTAATGGCATAGTTTCACAGACAGTGTCTGCTTCCAGCAGTGAGAACACTCAATGTTTGTAGTTACTGCCAAGGATTGGCATGTGCAGAAAGGCTCATGTTTATACTTGTCCCTGAGCAGACCAAGCTCAGTGCTAAATCCTGTGTACCACATTGGTGGGTGCAGACAGTAAAAGGTCACACCTGGGAGAGAAGCAGCCAGGACAGGTGACCCTAAACGGACCAACAAGGGATTCCATCCCATATACATCATACTTGATATAAAGCTGAGGGATCACAAGGATCAAGCTCCTCTTCATTAGCTGGAATCCAAGGAGAACTCTGCCTGTTCTGCCTTTGATCCCAATCTGTGCCCAGTTCCAGAATCCAGCCCCTAAATCCAGTTCCCATCTGCTGTTAAGTCCAGTCTGGGAATTGCCCAGTGCCTGGTCTACAGCATCAGTGGTGACAGTGATGTAACTGCCATTAGGCAGGGTTGGGTTTGATACTGGTTTTGTATATATTTCATTCTATGATTAGTATTTTAATTAAAGCTGGTTTAGTTTTGCTTTCCAGTCCCTAACTCTCTCTCCCTTATTCCCTTTCTCTTCCTCTTTGGGAAGGAAGAGGGCTTAATGGAGAGCATCTGTCATTCATTTAGCAGCCATCCCAGCCATAACCCTTGACACCTTTGCAGATCCCCTGGTTAAAGACACAGATCTCTCTTTTCTCCATTACAGAATCCCAGCTGTGGGTGTCTCATTTACATAATTGCTGTACGGTTATTTCTCAAAGAAACTACATAAAGCTACAGTAATAAAGGCTGACAGCCACTCAGAGTGCATTTATTGCCATAGTCATTGCAGGGAATTTTTTTTTAATAAACTCATAGTAATCATTACAAGCCAGTGAACCAAGTGATTTCTTGTGTTTGATTTTGTAAATATTAGCAAACAGTACAACAGTGCCATGTCTGCCTTTGTATTCCTACAAATGTACAAACCACCAGATTTTTGTAACTGATTCTAAAGGGATGAATTCAACAACATAGAAGGCATACATATTATTAATTTAGGTTTTTAAAAACTAAAAGTTAATTCTCTCTCTAGGAGTTATAAGAAATTTGATGGCATAGAAGAGAAGCAACTATATTCAGGGTTCCTTTTTAGGCAGTCAATCCATCCTGACTGCATGTGGAAGCAAAATTGTGTGCTGGATCTCGTTATGACAAGAATCCTATTATTGTGTGGGAATAGAAAGCATATACAATTAAAGAACTACAGGAAGAGAGTGAAGGTGGGATGAAATAAGACAGATAAAAAATATTATTTATATATACACATATATATGCACACCTCATAGGTTTACAGAAGGTATTTCTTACTCAACTGGAGGTTATATCCTGAAAGAATATTGATAGGGTTTTCTCTCTTTTGTGCCGAGGAATAGAGCCAAAAAGTGGATATTACAGCAGCGAACCCCTCAGGGCTAAAGCTTCATCCTCTGTAAAGCCACAGGCTGTTTTAAAGGTGAGGAATTTGTTACTGTCTCGGGTTACAACTCCAAGGACAGCCTGCCCCTGAAACGAGTAGAGATGGAGTGGAGAGCAAGCCTGGCATTACCGTCATTTTTTACCAGCTTTAAAATGATTTCTTTCCCACCTCTACCTTTTCTTTTTATTTGTTTGCGGAAAACACAAACCACCAACAAGCATGTGGAAGACCATGACCATTCCCTTTTGCCATCAAAACTGAAGCTGGAAAAGAATGCTCAAGGAAAACACTAACCAAGTTAAACACAAATTAAACCCCTTCTAAATATTTTTAAGCTATTTATACTATACCAATACACCAGACAACAGAATGCTGTGAAAAACTGGTACATTTTTTCTAAAACCTAAGGAACACCTAAAGTGCTAACACATACAGGGTCAGAACTGCCAATATTAATTCCATTATATCTGCCATTATACAACTATATATAGCTAATTTCAATAAACAAGGAGGGGCTTCTTTCAAGAATGTGCTAATTCAGCAGAGAAATAGTATAAGGATGAAATATCAACCTCTGCTCCTGCAAAAGTACTTCAAAGCCAGTTTCTTCCACAGGGTCCATCCTGAGAGCCCTGGTATCTCTGTAGACAGTGCAGCGCTGAACCAACATCATTTCATGGTCGCTACTCACACACCTCCACTAGTATCTCTGGCATATACTTACAGCGGGGCAGGGGGGCACAAAGTAAAAGCTGTTCTATACCTTCTCTGTGCTCTCATCCCACCCTTCTCATTTTCATGTGTGTCCTAAAGGCTTACTCAAGAGTTGGACCTGAAGCCAGTAACACTCCCCAGCAATTAGCATTTTTCAAGATGGATAAACCATCTGGCATCACTTTTCCTTGAATAGTTTTAGATCAAAACAGATACAAAGAATCTTAGAATTGTTTTGTTGCTTTTTTGTTTGGTTTGTTTTTTTTAAAAAGACCTTTTTTTTAAAAAAAAAAGACCTTTAATATACAGTTCAATTAAATAAATATACAGTTCAATTAAATAAAAGTTCTAGAACAGGCACTGATATTTTGGGAATTAAGAGCAAACAAGACTGGACAAATAATATATAAAATTACCTCTGTTTGTGCTTTTGGTTCTCCAGCTTTGGCCCTTTCAAGCAGTTCCTCAAAAAGCAGTTCAGGTTCTTCCTTCATACCCTCTATAAATGGATAAAGAAACTTGTTTACTATTTGAATGTCTTTTATAAATCACTGCTATACCTGGTTGAAGAATTAAAGGATCATGTCTAAAAAAGTCCAACATGAGTGTTTTCAAGAACAGTGGAAAATGAACTCATGACAATATTTACACTCCAGCTCGATGTTGTACTTCAACATATTCACCATTACTTGTTATCTGGTACCTGGGACAGGATGACATACACAGTTTACAGTTTCTCATTTATTTCCAGATGCTTCATTTCTCAATATAAGAATATTCACTACAATAAATATGAGCAAGAGTTTTGAAAAATTCACCAGGCTATAAAACACGTCTAGTAAATTTAAAAGCTCAGTTTCTCAGAACTGTTTCTGTGGAGCACACAGAAACTAACAATGATTACACCTTCTAAACCTCAGTACTTTGCGTCTAGCTCCACACTCACACCTATTTTTTCTCCTTTCCTATCTACAGTACATGTATAGATTGAAACAATTTGGTTTTTTCAAATGCATCATACTATTCCACCAGTCAATCGTAAAGCCCTCAAGATTTTTTCTTTATCTGACATCCAGTTTTCGTCAAGAGTGTCGTGCTGCATGCTACTTGATGAATGAAGAATAAGATTAATTGAAAAGATTACAAAAGCCAGAATGCCTACATTTTATGAGATATTTCTTACAAATTAGTTTGGAAGAATTTTTAAGATAAATACCAATACAACCTGTATGCTTTATGTTAGGTAAGTGTAAGAAAGGACAATAGACCACTTACTCAGAATAACAACTTTACCAGCTAACCTAAACTTGTACTTGGAAAGAAGATCCAAACTCAACAGTAAGTGCCAAAGCTTGACCCAATCATATCACATTATCCTGCAAGGTCACCAAACACACCGTGATGCTTGGTCCATACTGAAGTTTTAAGCTAGATACCGAAAGCACAGACTACATGAAAATCAGTTTCCAAATGTATGAAACTGATCGAGAGAAACTTTCTGGCATCCACTCAAAGTCACAGATTTTACCCTCTACCTGCTTTGGGCAGCAATAACATCAGAAGCAGCCCCACTAGCTGAGGTGCCATTTACGATCAGCTCTTTTGAAAAAGGTAAGAAGGAGGAAGAAATAAACCCCATTCCAAATAATCTCCCAAAGAGCAGGGCTTCTTACACTCTTTAACATCCCTGGTACTGGGACTATTTCCAAACAAGAACAGGCTACAAGCCAACACTTTCATTAAAATGAATGTATCTTAACAAGAGCATGAAGCAAGTTTTCTCCTTCACCATGCCACAGTTCTGTCTGCCAAACTCCACTTGGAAAAATACTAATGCCAGATTATAATATGTTGTCTGGCTAAACAAGGCACATAATGAAAAATAATTTTCATTTAGTACTTGGTCTTTTCAGAAAGCTGTAAAAATATTATTGTAAAATAGGCAAACAGCATCCCAGCAAAATTAACCACTTAATCTCCTTGCTCTGTCATATAACCAACAGGACTGAACTCTAAACTAATGTCAGGAGCCTATTTTCCAGATGGCACCACTCACATCTACAGTCATCATTCAAGGGCTTTCTGCTTACAATAAACAAGAAGTTACAGGAAAGAGTGTATTGTCTGAAATAAGCATAATATTAATCCATCTACCCCACTCAAGTGAAATTAGTTGGGCAAGCAGTACTTTTCTATTTCTTCCTGTGCTTTCACATTCATTAACTCACTCTTCAACAAAACTTCTGCAGCAAGAGCCTTGGCTATGGATATTTTACTTTTTTTTTTTTTTTTTTTCTTCTGTTCAGGGTTTTCTACATGTTGAGAAAAGACCACCACAAATATTTCAGTAATAGTCTGGATAAACCAATATAGGAGGTACCACTCCAAAGTTAGTGTTTAAGTGGAATTTATACACATACAGAAACCCAAACTATAGAAACCAGTTTCCTAAATTGATATAAGTCCTAATAAGAAAGGCAGTTCTCTGGCATCTTAGTCTAAAAAAGTGGGCTCCTTTCTCTCCTGCTCCACTTGCCAGAGTGTGGCATGTCTCTGACCCCTTCCATCTCTTGCTCCGATCAATGTCTGTTTAGATAAGAACACTTAATACAATAGAAAACTACAAAGCATTCCCATTTTGCTTCTTCAGCACTATGGTATAGTTACTTTATTGAAATCACATTGCAGATTAACATGTACGATGGTAAAAAAAAAAGAAAAGAGAAAAGTAAAATTAAAAATGTGCAGCCTTATGGTCCAACTTGTGGAAATGTTTGTTGTAACAGAGCTGACTGCCAGGGGAAAGAAAAGCTTTCTGCTTTTTGTTTTCAGACTACTGCCCAACCCCTCCTACCCAGTTATCACTTATAGGTCACATGTGAGTACATACAACTACAAATAAAAGTTAATAAAAATTATGTCTGTGGGTTGATTCTGTAGTTGTAGGGCAAAGTCCTACAACTACATCATGTTGTGGATGGTTTGGAGATGAAATTTAGAATAGCTTTAGTATCATGATGTTCCCATAACTAGCAATATTTTTCCTTTGCTTAAAGGATAAAAGACAGGATAAGTAGAAGGATAAAGCATGAAAACCTCAAATTTTGCGCCTACTGTATCAATTTACTCAAGTATTTTGGCCACTCTCTGAAGGTAAGAAGTCCAAAACATCGTCAAAGTGTGTTTTGAACAAATTCAATTCAGCTCAAAACTAGAACAAATGCTATGTAAAAGTAAGTGCACCCATGATAAAAACACCATAAAAAGTGGTGATCCATAACTTGTCACCCTTGGTCTTA
Source organism: Chloroceryle amazona (assembly GCA_027560015.1). Taxonomy (NCBI): domain Eukaryota; kingdom Metazoa; phylum Chordata; class Aves; order Coraciiformes; family Cerylidae; genus Chloroceryle; species Chloroceryle amazona. The sequence continues at coordinate 14,009 of JANHFX010014027.1, read as the reverse complement.
ACTGTGTTTTTAGTCAGAAAATGTCTTATGTGTATTCCTCCCACATAAAAGTACTGCAGTGGAAATGCTGTCAGTAGAAGCTTTTATTTTCCAGCTTTGCTATAATTCATGTCTATTTAATGTCAAATTTTACTCTGTCCTGAATACAAAAATTTCCAGAATAGAGGAACATTCATCTTGCAATACCTCATGCATCTTTTATGATAATTAAAAATAGACTTCACTAGCTGTTGTGTCAAGTACGTTTATATAAGTCAATGAAATTTATCAGTTATTCAAGTTCACAAGCACGGAAGTCATTCAAATGAAACAGGCCAGTAAAAGCACCATAACACACATATAAAAAAACAAATTAAGACAGGACATGGAAAGGTGGTTATTTCATATTTGGCTGTCATTCCTGCCTTGCCACCCAGGCCCTGTGTAAACCTCAGTTCAACATCAGGCTGCTCTGTGGCTCAGTTCTTAATTTATAGAACAGGTTAATCCTGCCTTCACAGAGGCAAGTCACTCAACACAAATTATTCAGTCGATATTGGATTCATGGCATTATTAATAAAATGTTAATGCTTTTATTACTCTGATGATTTTTTCAGATGATAGCAAATAATATTGTATCCTTTTATTCTCTGTTCCATTAAAAAAGTGGGAAAAAAAAATAATAAATTGTGATCTGCAAAAGATGAAGCACATGTATTTCTGAGTGCACTGCATTTATGGCCTCATACTATGGAAAGAATTTAATTTTTGAAGGGCTACAGAAGCATTCACTTTTGAAATTCAGGCTTTTAATTTAAAAGGTTACAGCTGTCACTTAATACCTATTTTTATTAAGGCATTTATTAAAAAAGACTCAATACAGTGAAACTGAAACTGACAGAGGCTTGTATACATTTCACAGTCATAGAATCATAGATTGGTAGGGGTTGGAAGGGACCTCTGGAGATCATCAAGTCCAACCCCCCTGGCCAGTGCAGGAACATCCAGGGCAGGCCACACAAGAACAGATCCAGGGGGGTCTGGAAAGTCTCTAGAGAAGGAGACTTCACAACCTCTCTGGGCAGCCTGTTCCAGTGCTCTGTCACTCTCACAGTGAAGAAGTTTTTCCTCATGCTGAGGCGGAACTTCCTGTGTTTCACCTTGCTACCACTGCCTCCCATCCTATCACAGGGCACCACTGAAGAGAGTCTGGCTGTCATATATAGCATTTACAAGAGTAAGCTACAGCTGTACATTATCTGATAGACCTCAAAGATGCTATCAAAACATTACTAGAGTCATTTCTGTTTAATCATTAAAAATATGTTTTACAACTCCAGAAAATTACTCAGAATCCCAAAGTCTAAATATGGCTGTTTACATAGGGACATTGTAGACAGGGTGACAGAAACTGAAGACTACCATTTACTTTCTGAAAGTTTATACATTATTTTGTACATTGACTATAGAAAGTTAAGATTCCACTTTTGAGTCCAGCTTTGCTGCTATAGGCTTCAGTGAAAATTTAGCATTTTTACTGTTTCTGTTGGGTTTTTACCAGAAATAGGAAACATTTCAGTTCTTATACTATGCAGTGCTGTTAGGATGCAACTACTGACCCTTACCTCTGAAATTTAGCAATTAAATTAACAAAAAGGCAACTAATCCATAGTAGAGTGGGGACTCAGTGAGACTGCAAGATATCAGTGCTTAATATTTTTAAGTCACAAAAGGAAGATGCCATCACTGATGAAATAACAAGTATAAGCCTCATCTTTGTTCTATATCAAGGATTAAAACCAAACAAACTTCAACATTCATACAAGCTTTTGAAGAATGGATTTGCCCAATCTGGGTAAGAAATATTTAAATGCAAAAGATTTTGTAGACTACCAGAGTAAACTGGGGTTGTCATAAAATTTCCTTCCCAATATTCTAGCACAAAAATAATGGATGCAATAGAGTCCCAGTCTTTCTAATATCATTCACATATATGGCTAAAACACATTATATGTGCATCATTGTAGTTAGATTGTCTTGTCATGAACTATCTGATGACATATGTATCAAAAGGTTTTGCATCCACTATAGGCAAATATTGTTTAAAAAAATACACTCTGTGACTTCCATTCATGACTTCTAAGGTATTTAAAGGCACATAAATAATAATCCTTACACATCAGGAAAGATTTTTAGTTACATGTATACATTTAGAGTGGAGCATGCAGCTACCACAACCTCAATTTTTAAGTGCTCTTTTAACGGCTAGGCTGTTAACTGCTATTAACTGCTGTAGGCTGTTAATAGATAAGAGATTAAGAAATAAAAAATGAAGAATAGAAATAAACAGCTCTCATTCTCCCAGTGAAAAGATTATCAGATTACACACACAGGAATATACAATAAGGCCTATATTATTCAATGCATTTATGTGTGAATGAAAAAAAAATACATAGGGGGCTAACATGGAGATAAAGTCTGATGATGATTCTGTGTTATTCAGGCAAAACACCACCTCAGAAGCAATTACTGAAAAAAAAAACCAAAACCAAAACACAAAAAAAACAAACCAAAAACCCCAAACCCAAACCAACAAAACACCAAGTCAACCCAACCAAAACCTGCCAAAGGATTTCATGACTGTCTAAGTGATAAAAGGCCACATGAAATGCAGTAAATGCAAACCAAGTAGACACTTTATCACTATACACACAGTGATAAGCTCTGAACTATTATCAATCAACCTTGGAGTCGTTTTATGAAAACAGCTCAGTGCTAGTACATTATTATCAGTGTTTTTTAACTGCGGGAAGAAACTCAGAAGAATGATACTAGGCACATCAAGAATTTGAGAAATGGAGAAAGTAAACAGAGAGCATTCAATGTCTTAGCAAATCCACAACTTAAAGGGTATAAAATTTAAAGGTATTTGACCTATGCCAAATATTTATAGGTGGTTAAAAGAAGCTGAACAAAGCTAGAAGAAAAAACTCCGGAAAGCACTATCAAATACAACGATCTCACCACTAACTAATGAAGTCTCTAGGCTGCAAGGTACTAAAGAACATTGAGAAGCAAACAACTGCTATTTAATACTTGTAACATCTCAGTAAAATAGGAATTAAATCAAATAAGGACAGCATTAGCATGGCATTTAGAAAAAGCTCCCTGGATCTAACAGGCATGATGTAAATAACAGTGTAAAGGACTTATTAAAAACAGACAAGAAGAATCTTGACCCCTTCACCATTCAGGTACTTCAGGATTAATACTGAGCATTGACAGCAACTCCCGTGAGGCTTCACACAGATTTCACATACTGAAATGGCCCAGTGTTAGTTCAGGTAGGAGAGAAGAAAGAGCTGGATGGCATCCAGAGCAAATGAAACTGCACTTCATATTTTCATCAGCTTTATCCAGTAAGCTCACTACTTAATGTAAGTGGGTTTTTACTTATAAAGTCACAGGATGTCAAACATTTCCCTCAGCTCTGTGTTATTAACTGACAAGAGTAATTTACATGTTTGATGAACAAGCTTTCATCCACAGGTCTTTCCACCAGCTAAATCACTGGGGTGGGAGCAGGGATGGAAGAATGTCTTCTTTGACATTAGATCTTCTCCCACACATGAACAAATTCTCCATATGCCATGGAGTGTAATGATGTCTGATCTTTGTCACATTGCACAGAGCTGTACTTACTTGAAGCTTCAGGCATAGATCACTTTACTGCTTTAGCAAGAATCTGAAAGAGAGGTCCATCTGAATTACAAAGAAAATTATTTGCTTTTCCTCTGAGGGGATACTTGCATGAATAACCTATTTCACTGTTCAACTCCATCCCTCCTACTGTGCTCCACAAGGTAAGCAGAACAAATAAATGTGCAAGTGGAGACAGACATGACACAGAGAAGTCAGATACAGGATTAGTTACTGTATTCTAAAAAGCCTCTTCCATGATTTTCATGAACTTGAAGATGGATTTTTTTTCTGGAAACTTCTAGATGTAAAAGCTAAAATAAAAAAAGTGCCTGAAGTGCAACATACAAATATTATCCCATACTTGAGATAATAAAAGTGCCTAAGAAGCACTTGCAGGTAGAGTCTTAACTGTTCCACTATCATTAAGTTCAGAGATAGAAATGCACTGTGCCACAAGTTTCATCAGGGAAACTAGAGTTTATATGAAACAGTTGCTATCTAACCCAGAACAGGATTACTTTGAAAAAGAAACAGCCAGTAACAGCCCAAAAACATCCTATAAATCCTGTTCCAAATGAAGTTAAGGTGGTTCACAGAAAGGATGCATATCACCTGAATTATTACCTTGAACATCCACAAAGAAAAGCATCTTGCTGGAAGCCAGTCATTTTTTAACATTAATTTTTCATCCTCAGTTTCCATTTAAGGGCCCCAAAATGTGTTCTGTGTTTCAATGTCTTCTGTAAAACAAAGCTAAACTTAACTGAAAAAACATTGTCTGGATTCTTAAAAAAGAAGTATCCAGGTGCTAAAGACAACCCACCTGCAAAAACTCTGCAGCCTGCTTTGAAGGACTGGTGTTTTTTTGGCTGTGGCCAGCTCAAAAATGGGATTCTCTGTAAGAGAATTCCATCTCCTACTCCCCAGCTCTCAACAGTCTTGTTCTCTATTTCTCCAATATTTACCTGTGCTAGGCTACAGTCAGAAAGAGAATCTGTTGTAGCTTCTTATGAAGTCAGAGCTCTTATTACAGAGTTGAAAGCTATGATAGGACTGTACTGATCACCCAGTCTTTTTTGGCTACCAATTAAAAAAATCAGAAGGGGAAAAAAAAAAAAGGAGAGAGAAAACACAACCGAAACATCAGTAATAACAGCCTATCATGAACATGAAACAGTTAATTTCTGTTAGAAGACTAGATGAATTTGCTTTAAGAAGTTCACAAATTTAATATAGTAGTGATATAAAATAATTTTCTTGTAGATTCTCAGCAATAGCTCCTTTGCTAGTATGAAGAAAAGTTTACAATGTTGAAATATGAAGGTTTGTTACACTAGGTAGGAAGCAAGCAACATGCACACATAGAGTAAATAATGCAGGCATATTTGTTCAAGCAATAAATAGTAAAAGAGAATGAAAGCTTAAGGGCATGCCTGCCCATGGTTATCAACCAAAACAGATAGAACATATTTTGTGCAAAATATCCCTAGAAGGTATTTCTTTTGGAGTTATGCCCCATATGTTACCTCAAATCCATTTTGGAAGTGTATGGACATTTTTTTTCAAGAAAAGCTTCCTTCTATAAGCACAAACCTGGTAATTTAATAAAAATCCAACAAATTCAAAATTTTTAGGGGAAGAGTGCACAGCTTTTTATTACAGACTTTTTTTTCACTATCAATCAAGTGTTCTAGAATCTCAGATGCACTTGGGAGCAATACCATTAATGACAAAATAAGAATCCCTTCATTTGCTAGCAGATGCTATGCAAGCATATCTGTGAAAGGTGAAATTTCTTTCAGGAAATAAAAGATATGAACTATTCATCCACAGGTAGATTGCCTACTGTCAATTTGCTTTTAGAAAAAGTTGATCTGTACATTTTGTAACAAAAATGTGGGTTCTAATAGCTTTTGTGTGTTGCAGGATTGTACTGTGGAACTTCCAGTGTTCAGCAGAGCCACTCAGTCTCTAGAGAAATCCTCCTACTCACTTTCCACAAGCTCTAGAAGTTCAGTGGTGCTGTGTGCAGTACCTATGTAGGAGTAAAGTTTCTGGAAAGACTGATGTTCCACTTAAAAGCAGGCATTGAGCATCACGTCATAAACATGATTCATACATCTAGAATATAATGGCACAAACAGTGGAAATGACTGAGGGAAAAATATTTTGTATAACAAACATTATTGTTTTGATAAATGGTTTTATTAACTTTAGATGCCTATCTGCTCATCCATGAGTGTTGAATCCTTTCATCTATTCAGAAGCCTTCCGGATTCTTTTCTTAACTGCAAAATAAGGGCTTGGTACAAGTAAGAGTACATTGCATGTTTTTTCTTCCGTGCACTTCAACTTCCATATGTAGATCTTAACGATGGTCCTACTTGCCCCAAGAACAGTTAGAAGTATTTATATTAGCATACATTGGCAGGCATTCTATTTTTAAAGGTGATAACAGGATCAGGAGAGAGAGGAATAAGATTTGTTTACAGAGGTGTTAAAGTCCAGGACTCAACTCTTCTTTCTCTGGGATCACCAATGCATTTGTAGCTATGATAATACTTATTCACACAACAACTGCAAGTCATCAAATAGCATTAAAATGAAAATGGAACAACTTCTGCACCCCCACAAAATGAAGAAAAATTGTCAGGAGAGAATCACAGAGAGCAAGAAAAATAAAAAGCATGTAGGTGGAAGACTAAGAGTCATGGTATTATAGAGACTATAAATTGTAAAAGTAGGGGGGAAACTATTCTTAAAAGGTATTTCTTGCTAGTATAGCTATTATTGTACAATGATCAAAGTCATTAAAATAGTTTCACACAAAACTAAAAAAAAAAAAAAAAAGGAAGGAAAAAAAAAAGAAATAAAAATGTAACCTGAAGAAAAGCAATGCAAGGGGGTTCAGCTCATAAATCTCACCCAAGCCCACATATTTTTCTAGGTGAAGACCTAAAGTTATCATAACAGCCTGCACAATGCTCAATGGAATTTCAGCAATTCTGCAGTTTAAGCTCTTCACCACACAGACACCCTGGCAGTTCATTAGCTTACTGCTATTATTATCTTACTCCTTAAAAAAGGCCATCCCCAATTGTTTTGTAGTCTCTATTTCTAACTTTGCAATGAAGTGGGCCTTCTGCTGCTGCAAGGGCCCCTCAGGCAGCACCACAATTACAGCTCCCTCCTTGATTATTGTAGTGTAACAGGGATTTATTGCAGTTTTATCTGAAGATGAATGTACAGGCATTAGGTATTGTCAAATGTTTTCCTCCAAAGCCACTGCAATATATTTCCAGAAGTTAGCAGTTCTTGCTATTGATGAAGGTAGAGAAACTGTATTAGAGAATTCAGATACGGAAAATGCTTTTAATTTTCCAACTGTTCCCATTTAATGCATTGTTCGCACGGTGGAATACACATACTGGATTCCTTTTGGAGAAAACGAAATTGAAAGACTGCATTCTAACTACTAGATTAATTTTTTTAAACATGTACAATAGGAACCTTGAGTCTTTAGCACCAGATGATTTACAGAGCTACTCCTATTTCATTACATAATTTAATAATGTGAATATAGCTCTTCCCCTTCTACCCTTCAGCTGCTCATTTCTATCATTCTAACACCCTACAACTGTACTTGAACAAACATTTTTTTTATTGTAAACTAACACAGATTAGAAAATTGATCCCCCTGAAAAATAATGGAGGAAGATTGAGCTAGGGCACTTTTCTTAAGAAAAGTTTCATTTTATGAATGAAAAAATTGTAACCAGTATCTCTGTTATCAGCTAAAGAAAACATTTATGTATTTCAAATGGTAGGAGAGGCAAAGATGGAAAATCTTTTCTCAAGTAGGTGGGTGTCCAATCCTATCCCCATGGTAAAAATGCCAGCCTGTATGTTATTGACAGCAATAGAAGCAGACCTGAAAAAGCCAATTCCCATTGTTCTGCACCAACTATGACTATGTCCCAAACTTTTATCTGAAAATACAGTTATTAGCTTTTGTTTGGATAGAATCTTTTCTTCCCCACAGCAATGCTTGGCAAATGAGCTTTCCAGAAGCTTGAATAATTACAGGTAAAGTTTGAAGGGGCATTAATAAACTGACAGATAAATTGCTAAGTAATTAATACTTCAATGCATAAGCCTCCTCTCCTAACAGAGATTTTTCTGAGATTTCTTCAAGTTTTGCACAAACATTGCACTTTGCTTCAAGAGTTAGTCTGTACAAGCGAACTGCCAGAAAATGAAGAAACGGAAGTGCTAAAAGAGAGCTCTGAAGCGAAGGTTCTTTGTAACCTTAAGTGGAAGAAGCTAGTACTCCAAGAATATTTGTAAATAAGAGGAGTTCCGTTTTCTTTGGCTATTATTTAGCAATGTGCTGGAGATGTACTGTTATACATTGTTACCACACACTGTAAACTGTTTAGAATATTTTTTGTACTATGTATAAATTCTAAGTCATGCAATTTAGAAAAGAATTCTCTTCCAAGAGATACAAAAAAACCTCATAACCTTCCCAAGAACAAGCAGATTTCTGCAAATCTACAAACAAAACATAAGAAACCGATTTCTGTCTCCAAAGCTCTCAGTACAAGTACCTTCCCCATATGTTCCCAATTCTAAAGCAAGAGATTTGTGCATATTTCCTTAAGATCAAACAAAAAATGAAAAATTGTTCCTTAGCCAAAGCAATGTTTCTTCAAGCACTGCAACTTAGCTTTGCAATGCTCTCAAAGCTTCCCAAACTCTCACCTTTTAATTCCTACCTCATTCCTTCTCTCCAGCCTTACTGGCTAGTAAATGTACATGAATGATTTTTAAATAAATAAATAAACCAACTTCTGTTTCATCCACATGCAAAAGAAAAATATTACCTTCACAATGCCTCCCAGATTTCTCTATTATCCTAGGATGTTCTCTTTTACCTTCTGACTGCTACACAGGCAATTTTTAAGAAAGAGACTGAACATGCTTGAAAGCACTTCAGCATTACAAGAAACGGTAACACCTTCAGATAACCTACAGCACAATAAATACTCACATGGGGTGAGAGTTGGGCCAGTTCCAGTTACCATTATGTTTGACTTGCAGCAGCTCCTTGAACCTGGACATCCCAGGCAGGCATCTTATCACTACTGAATTATAACAAGTTTCTCTCAACTCTGCTTTCTTCTTGATCTGAATCAAAAGTGAAACACACACTGGGACACAGAAAGCTACTTTCTAGCTCAGCAACAGAGACCACTTACCTGGAGTGTGGATTCACATGTCTCTTCCAAAAGCATTACATTAACAACAGCAGCATTCAGATACTCATGTGCTAACTGAGCGAACACGTTTAAGGTGCTTTTTTCCTAGCTCTGCTCTGTGTGTACACAGCAGAAATGGTCTCACTAGCAAGAATGATATTTTTAAGTCTGTTTGGTGAATGCAGTGTTGGGACCTCCAGAGCTCTCACCTGAGCTTTTTTTTTTTGCATTGCTTTAAGGTGGTAGCTGAAGGAAGAAGGATGCACAGAGTGGATGAAATACAAATGCCAAAAAGTGGTATGTAGCAGCTGGACAGAAAATGAGGGGGCATGTACATCTAGGAGGCAGAACTATCTTCAGAAATGTGCGTCTCAGTCTGTTTCAACAAACTTCACCAGATTTCATTAGCAAGCACCCACTGGTCTTCCTTGCTATACACCATGTTCCTCTTGGCATAGAGTAGTAAAATAATGGCAGAACTTTTTTTTTTTAAGCAACTGGCAATATTTCTGTAATTTACTTACATGAATGCTGATGACTCAATGGTTTTAAAATTTCAGAAGCCCTAATTGGTAGTGTATATGCTTTGCTCACTAATAAACTTCCTTTCCAGGAACATCCTTGAAAGAGTAACAATTTTAATTTTTTTTTCATTTATTTTTAAACATGAGAGTTAACATATTAATTTTATTCCCAACACACACACAAAACCCAGTAACTTACACAGGCAGAAGTGTTCTAGAGAATGCAACAGCTTTGGCTAGAAATAGGAATACCCTCCTTTCCTATTTAAAGGAACAAAACCAGTCTCTACAAATCATCTCAGGCTCAACAATTGAGTATTGGGTTTTTCATTATAGATTTGACTTGCACTTGACATTCTCAAAGCACTGTTGCCTCCCATTGTGAGATGAAATATACAAGGAGTAACGGAAAAACTACCTAATGATACATTAGCAGGAGATATTTGAAAAATTGCTAAGAAAAAAACCTGTAGTACAGGAGTTCGATCCAAATGAAGCACTTGCACAGCTGAGGATGGGTGTGTACTTAAGTGCTTCACTGAGTCAGAGCCAGGGCATTCATTAATTTGATGGGTAATGCTGCAGGAGGAGATGGGTGTTTCCAGGAAAAAAAAAAAAATTACTTAATGTTCACATTGATATTATAGTCACAGTGTGTGTAAGTGGAGATTGGAAGAAAAAGCACAGATCAGAAATGCAGGTATGCTGGCAAGAATATTTCAAGAATCACCAAATGGTTGCGGTTGGAAGGCACCTGTGGAGGTCTTCTGCTCCAAGCCCCTACTCATGCAGGTTGCCTAGGACTGTGTCCAGATGGCTTCTGAGTACTTCCAAGGATGGAAACTCCACAGCCTCTCTGGGCAACCTATGCCAGTTGTTCGTAGCCCTCACAGTGACGTTCAGACAGAGCCTCCTGTATTTCCGTTTGCACAGACTGCCTCTGGCACTGTCTACTGGGCACCATAGAAAAGAGCCTGGCTCTATACTCTCTGCATCCTTTCAGTTATTTATAAACATTGATAAGATCCCATCTTTTGCTATCTAAATCCACCAAAATCTTGATTGTTAGAGACTCCAGCATGACACAATGGCAATAGCCCTTCAGTCCGCAGCATTAAATCCCTTCAGTCTGCAGCATTAAATACTTGCATATATTAAGATGGGGATAGAAAGGGCAGTGATAGTGGCACCAGGCACTGTGATGATTTTCATGGGAAGAGATTTAAAGTAATTGGGAAGGAGTCACAACTGAAATGGGGAAATATATCAATGCTTAAAACTCATCTTTTACAGGAGCACAAACAAAAGCATCCATAACACAAGACTACATAGGGATTATTAGCAAACAAAGGCCTGTAAAGAGAACGAAGACACAAACTCAGTATGATTTTGAAAGTGCAGTATTTATACAGAATTAGAAAATCTCCAAATTAGCTGAAGAATCCATTACAGAATCTCAGTGTAAAACACCACCAGATTGATAGCTTGTGCTGATTTTCAGAATCTTGCATGAATGTGGGCACCAACAAAAGAAATCTGTTTTCCTCTTTCAAATTCTATTACAACAATGCCCAAGATAACCCCGCATCATATTCCTAATACTGCTGCTATTCTTTCTCTGTTGAGGGGACACTAAGAAACTGGAGAATGAAGAAAGGAAGAAAACATACCTGTTAGAACTGATCCCATATTAGTAATAAACATATAATTAATGTTAAGAACTGTAAATTCTGCATCACCTCTGAATTCTTTTACAGGTGGGTGAGATGACAAAGTTGGTAATGATACACTGAGGCATATTAGAAATTCAGGTATCCAAAAAAATCTCCTCCATCTGGAATATGCCTGTTAGTAATAAAGAACCCAGAAGGTTCCAACAGCCTTCTCTGAATTAGATGCAAACAGTAGATGTGTCAGCACAGCCACACTATTGGCCTGAACAATGTGCACAGTTCAGCTGAATCTCATACATGCCATGTAGATATTCACACATCTAATGATTTTAAACTCTTGGATAGACTTATTACTTTCAACAGAGTGAACTGTAATTATGAATGTAAGGGCACGCACATAAGTAGTTTTAGAACCAAAAGGCCAATTTTAGAGCAGTAATTTTGCTAGCCCTCAAACACAAGATCTTCTTGCACAAGTGTCAGATTAGAAACTGAATTTAAAACTGGAACTCAGCAGCTGAATACAGAAGGCGGATATTTTTCTTCTACCTTTTGCATGAGACATTTCTCTCATCCCGTCAGTTTTCACAGTTTTAAAACCTGATGGTTTCACAGTGAGAGAAAAAGTATTCTGACTTCAAAGTGTATCGTGATTCTTAATCCAACTTTTTATCTGCCTGCTAATCTTCATTTCTGTTGCTCTAGTTTCATATATCAGATTACTGTTCCCTCAGTCTACATTACAGTAGTATCTATTCATGCACATCAGAATTCATAATAACGCTATAGTAAGCATGAGATCTAGCCATCTAAAAAAAGTGAAATCAAAATGTTGTGCTAAATTTCTTTTAATTCTGCTTGCCAATTTTTCAGATAAACTTCTTTCCTGTTGCTCCGTACACATAAGAAAAATCGGATGGGAAAACTTCAATATATGCACAAAGTAAGCTGCAGAAAGGTCCCTTCCACAATAACAGGTTAAAAGGAACTAGAGAAAAATATTTTCCTACTTTACAGTGTCTCTTTGAACAGAAATTAGAATATATATACACACACAATACTCTTCCAATGTTTAACATAAGCCAATTTTGCATAAAAAGGTTTCATACCTACCATTTTTTTCAGCTTTCTCCCTGCTATGGGTGTAGCCAGGAACTGAAGAAGAAAAAGGTGCAGAGTCCCCAGAAGATGGTCCAGATTTCTGATTGTTCTCACTGCAGTCTGCAGCAGCAGCATTTAGCTGGGACCTTCCAAGATGCAGCTGGGGGTGAGAGGGACTTGAGGGGGGATCAGGATTTGAATTCATTTTATCTGGAAAAGAAGAGAATCAATGATTAATTACCTGAGAGAATTGATTTTCAAGTGTAGATAAATGCTAAAATTAATCAGTCCTGTAAATACTGCTTATTAATAACTTCCTTAAATCTAATGTTCTACTTAGACATGCAAGAAATAATGACTAGCCCCTCACTTTTTACAGAACAGTATTGACATGTCTGTAACGACAGAAAAGTTCACTTCCTATCAAGGGCCTGTTTAACAGCCACCACCTGATCAGGCAACAGAGAAAGACAAGAATGCGAAGGAGGGAAAGAAATGCCTTACTATTTCTTACTGAAGAAGACCTTTTAACTTCCACTGTAAGCACTCTAAGCGATGAGAAGATCTCTGTTCTATACTAAAAAGTTCCTTAGATCAATAAGCTTTCATAAAAGTGCTTCTGAAAGCTTAGCTTCTACAAGACAGGAAGGAGCGAGGTATGTATATGCTACCACAGTATAACACACACTCCGTAAGGTCAACTTTCCAGAAGTTAAGCAATTTGAAAGGAACTTTGGAGAAGGTGTCTCAATACAAACTGTATTTTTTAAATTCTGTACTTTCAGAATACTGACCTAAAAATGTCCTTGTAAAGATTAAAGCATAGCCAAAACCAAGGATACGCTACTTAACTCACTCAACAACTCTGCATAAGGGACACTAAAATCACAACAGGATGCTAAAAGCACCATCTACATTGTAAAACATATTATTTGTGATTTAGGCAACTTACTTGTCAAAATTAAGCTTCCCTAAACCGGAAAATATTTTACCAATTTAAATGAATGCGTTCCTGTATTGTTTCTACATCAAGTTATAAATAAACCAACACAGATCCATTTAACCTTCAAACTGTCCTAGGAAAACACAGAGATTAAAATACTTTCCCAGTAAACCAGCATGAGTATTTTTAACCATTGTACAATCATAAAAGTTACTTTGCGTCTGGTTTTACACTTGACCTTAGCGCTCTGACAGAGACGCGGAAGAGACGCCAGGCGGAGGCTCCGCTGCCCCGCCGGCAGCGGCGGAGGATGCGCTGCGCAGCGAGCTCCAGCTCTCGTCGGGAGCACCCCTTCCGCAAAAGGGGTTACCGGACAACAAAGGCGTTCCTCCCATACACGTGCGAGGAATGGGAGAGCACTTACCTCTGTGCTAACTAGCTAGCAAAAATACTCCCGTCCCGCTTTTGAGACTCGCACTCAATCTGCACTTGTCCTATAAAGGACACCAACAACTTTCTTTCCCTGCTGCCAGCTGAGGCGTGAGCAGAAGCCACCCCTTAGATCTGACTTTAGGATTTCTTCTAAAAGTCTGGGGTCGGTAAGACTTTCAGGAAGCCCGGGTTTGTTTAGAACCCAGCCGGAGGTGCAGGAGCCGGGGACCACCCACGGGCCGCGCCGCCCTCTTGGCCGGCCAAGCCCCGCTGCCGGCGGTGACTCTGCAGCTACGGCCGCACAGCCGCTCCCGGAGAGGGGGAAGGACGGGAGCGACGGAGTTTGCTCCGCCTCGGTCCCCGCGCGACCGGAGGGTGCCCGAGCGGAGACTGC
>JANHFX010014026.1:20367-30854 GCA_027560015.1 Chloroceryle amazona | reverse complement strand
GAGGAGAGGACATCGGGTGATAGAGCAAGTGCTGCAGTTTAGCCCCAGCTATGGGCTAAACATAGACAATATATTTTATAATAAAATCTGAAAACTAATATCGCCCAACTGGTAGCTTGTCAGACTTACAACATTGACTCATCTTTTGCGCTTACATATAAGACAGTAGCAAATATCAAAGTTTATTACTGCTTTTATTTTCAAAAGTGCTATTTCCATCTGACATACGCTTCCTAATTGTTTTTCGAAATCCGCATGAAGTGACCACTTAGTGCAACTAAAATGAAAACAATAAAGTTTTTATACCATGCTTTATTTGGCGTCAGCATACATTTATGCATTTATTTGGAGTCAGCAGTTATGTGCAGCCTCATTTGTTCTCCATCCTATGAGCCCAGACTATCTTGCTCACATTCAGTCCAATAAGTGCAGAGAGAATGTCATGTATCGCACAATTTTCCAATTAGGTAGCATACGTTTCACCCTTGTAAATGAAAGGAAGGGGACAAGCCAACCTCAGAAGTTGTCTGGGCTTTTTTTTTTTGTATGTTGTGTAGCTGTCAAAATCTTCCTTACTCATGTACTTAGGAAAATAACATGAGGAATTATGTGACAAAAGCTGTTTGCATCTTTCTAAATATCTTGTCCTACCCCTTTAATTATTAAATGTGCAACTTTCTTTAAATTGGGCTAAAAAAAAATATCTCTTTAGTAGCTAGGTTTTTTTCTAACGCAGGTAATATTGTATAGCAAGGTTCCTGGAGATAAACCCACTAATACTGGATGGTGTAGTATTTTCCAGTGTGTTTATATTATAAAGTACTTCACGGTGGAAGTACTTTGTTAACTAATCGATACCTCACGAGCAGCTTGTAATAGAAATAATACACTTCTGGGGGGTGCTGACTGTCAGTGACAATGAAAAATACTGATTAACAGGAGTGGTCTGTGTCAAATGTCTTAGACATGTCTCGGGTCGGGTTTGACTGCAGAACACTTACGAAAGATCAAACAGATGTAGGATTGAACATCCGTACGTTACGCAGTGAGATTCCCTGTTGAAGCTGTGACTGGGTTGCCAACTGCAAGAATATACGTGTTGCACTGGATTGTAATGAAAACGAAATTACTGTGTTTTCTTCACTACACTTGCATGTGGAACTTGATTTGAAAAGGATAGTGGGAATAATAAGCAGCATGAGCAGTATTGTCAGTTGTTATCTAATGATAAAGAAAAGACACTAAAGCTGATGCTAGTGAATTCTGGAGACTGCTAGCATGTCCTTCAGTACTGACTGTACTGTTATGGTCAGGTAAAAGGATGGGGGTGTAGCAGCATGAAGCATTCCCCAAGTTTATTCCTGATGTCTGATTTCTCATTAAATGAAGAACATCTGTTTGTTCATGGGTAGGAAAAAAAAAAATTTTCTTGAATTTCTCTGAAGAGATGAAAGAAACATAGCCAGTCAGAACACAGACAATTAATAGTGTGTAAAAACAAACCACAAAAAAACCCCTAAGTGAACGAACAGAAATAACAGCAACAAACCCAATATTATACCACCAAACAATGAGAAGGGAAAACCTTTAAAATTAGGGAAAGAACTTGGGGAATGGTTTGAACATTGTTAGCAGACGCTGCATTTGATACTCTGTTCTTTACAGAAGCATTATTTCTTTCAGTGGGTGTTAAGTATTCCTGGCCACAAATACTCTTTATTTCAAAGTGTAACAGTCAGGAAATACCAGATTATCAATATCATCCTGAAAGAACAAACAAATTTTTATTTGAGAGGAAACACCGCCACCCTTTCTTAAGAGATAGGGTTAAAAATAATTTTGGCTAAGAGCCTAGGTGCAAAATTTTAATATGAATAACCCACCCACCAAAAGCAAGGATTGATGGCAGAACAGGGAGGCCCACAAACTCTTGGTTCTCTTCTTGTTCAGAAGCAAGAAGTAACTATTCTGTTTTTTCTGTTGCTGGAGGACAAATTACCTACCTACCCCTATTGGTCTGCAGTAATGTAAAGAGCACTTCTGCGTTCATACGTATCCACGTAGAAAAGGATCAATTTTGCCTTCAGGGAATTAAAACCAGAATTCTGGAGAGTGGAGCATAAAGTATGTATTTCTCTGTATTTCATCAAGCCCTGGTTATTTGTGCTCCAGTTAACACCAGTTGTTAATCTCTCATTTGAGGCAATGACATTTAAATTATACAACAGAGAAGTTAAAATATTGCCAGAAGATAACAAGTGGTACACTTCATGACTTTGATACATCCAAAAAAATATTATCTGCAGGTCAGAGTTGCCTTTGGTACAGTGAGGCTTAATTTTACTTGTACTTCTCCAGGAAGACCCACATGTGAGCTTCATTCTTCACACACCAGACAGATTGGTGGCTGCTGTACCAGCAGGTTTCAGGGGGCTGCCCGCTCCTCCCCAGCAGTGGTTGCTGCTGCTCTGGTCAGTGCTCCCTTCCTCCTGGGACCACCATGGTACTTAAATCAGCAACAGGAGGATTAAGAAGTCTTTTTGTTAGACCAGGCATCTGTCTTATCAGTAAGAATCACCTGATATATTTCAAGCAAATTTACTGAGCCTGAAGATACAGTCAAAAAGTCCTGGTGATGTACTTCTCTGATGATTTTTGTGTTTGTTTTTTTTTTTTTCCCCAGCTCCTGTAGAAGGCATGGAGTAAAAGCAAAAATATACCAGCTTAGAAGTAACTCTTAGGCGATTATATCCAGGGCTTTTCTCTATAAAATGTAAATATATTCATAGCATTGTATACAATGCCTGTAGAGGTACATTTGCAGTGTGTCAATGTGTTATAAAAAATAACAGAAAATACTATTTTCTAATAAAAAAATCACCAAAATTGCATGCAGTAAGACTAGGGAGAGTTGTCCCAAATAAACTCTTTGTTCTCTGTATTCTGTATTTGAAATTCCAATTGTTATTGCAACATTGTTCTTTGAGATTGCTCTGTAAGTGATTTTGAATCTTTCTAGTAATTATTTCTCTAGAGCAACTCGATGCTATAAGGACTGGAGGCTGCCAGGGACACTTAAATATGTTTGAGAGATAGGATTAGCGAGCTTAATCCTGGATGTGGACTGTCTGAATAGATGCTATAATTACTTGAAAATATTGTTAAACATTCTAGTGATGATTATTTCCATTAATTTTCAGGATGATGGCTGAAGTCTTTTTAGGAGTAAAACTCTTTGTACAGGCAACTGTTAGGAGCCCGTAGAGTATCTCTAAACTCATGCGCATGTGTTGTCATTCTGGTGAGTGTGTGTATATAGGAATGCGGGTAGACTGCCACACCTGGGAGATCTATGTCAGCTGCTGTGCATTGTGCTACAACTTAGGTGTGTATGGCACCTAGATATTAGTGAGATTAAAGGTATGTGGCTGACAGTGGAGGGTCTGCAACAAGTAGGTTACTCGTGAGAGGATAGTGAGAGCTTCACCTAAAGTGAATTATTTTGTAAACAGATACGTTAATAGTGAGTATCTTTGTCTTCCTTCTGGAAAATCTCTAGATTTTTCACTGCAAGAAAATGGACAAAATCACTGCAATTTAAGATAAAACCCTCAAATTATATATGTGCGTGGATTGGTGTCGGAGACATTATAGTTGTTTAAGA
Source organism: Chloroceryle amazona (assembly GCA_027560015.1). NCBI lineage: Eukaryota > Metazoa > Chordata > Aves > Coraciiformes > Cerylidae > Chloroceryle > Chloroceryle amazona. Next base: position 27,190 of record JANHFX010014026.1, on the reverse strand, counting down.
AAATTTAGTTAAAGGTTGACATACGTGTGCACGACTGTGTCCTGGCTATAATATAAAAACCTGGAAGTCAGACTCTCAAAACTGAAGTTATTTTTATGAGGACCTCAATAGAAAAGCTGAGATAATACATCAATAATTCACTCTAGACATTTGATTTGTATTTATGAATAAATGCAGCTTGCATATCTGGTGTTTTTACAGTAATGAAATTATAAAGGTGAAGTAATGTAAAAAATTATCGGCCTTCTGCTGAGGGCAAGTGGAACATGTCCCGTGTGTTTAAAATACCTCTAACCTTCCTGAACCAATTAACTAGAATCAATATAGGCCTTTTTATTGTGTTTCAAGGCATAAAAATACCTGACCCTGAAAAATAATATATAATTTTCTTGGGGCGGGGGGAAAGCAAAACTATAATTTGGAAATTATTACAGCTTCACAGGGGAATTACTGTATGTGCTGCTCCAAGTTAATATTTTCTATATCTGTTAAATATTCCTCATGGTTCTTCAAACCTCTCATTCTATTACTGTTAATCTATCCTGCACTAGTACACTGCGTTTGTTCAAGACAGTGGTTTTCTCGAGGTGAAATTCAATAGCAATCATTTTAAACCATGGTAGATGTGCTTAGTATAGTAGTACTTGGAGGTCTTTCTGCTTTGAAAAAAACATTGGCTGGAACATTGGATGGCTTTACAATGTCTAAATCTGTATATTACATCATAAGCAGGGAAAAGTAGAATTCCTTTTATAAAGGAATGAAACAGCTGCAGGAAGAAAACTTCTCTTGATCTCATGTGTTGGAAAGGGCATCAGAACTGAACAGTTTGTTCATTTCATTAACAGAAAGGCACAGCTAGCTGACACTGCAGAAAAATGGGATACAGTGAATGTAAGTAGTAAGGCTCTGTTACAAGTATATAAAAATATGGTTCTAGAAAGAGACTTAAGGAACCTTATTTAAAATTATTCCAATTCCAAAATTTTAAAAATTTTAAATTGATTTTTGTCCTAAAAGGTAATCTGAATTTTTTAGATGACTTCAAACAGTCTTGTGCTAAAGCCAAATGGCATTAATATATCAAAATTTGGGGTTTAGTACAAAAACAGAATAATTATTTTTGAGCAGGATACTGTAGACTCAACTCGCACCAAGTTATTCATTTTAAAAATACCATTGCAAACTAATTGCCACTGCAGAATAATTTCATTTCTTCTAATTGTAACCTTATTAAACTGGTTTTATAAGTAGAGATATGAAAACCAGTTATCAACAGTGACTTATGATGTGGCTTGAATTTTTGCTAGTTACATACTTGGAAGGATCTCAAACTTAAAAGGTGTGCAAACGCATGAAGAAAAGAGGACAGAGAAATAAATGTCCATGTAGGACTGCAGATCGGGTAAAGCTAGATACTATTTCTCCTCCCAAATTATCATCTATAAGTTCTTAATCACATTTGTCCAAAAGAGTAATATGAAGGACGCGTAGCTAAAATGTGAATTGTGCATATGGACAGATGTCTATATAAAATATAAATATGTACAAACATATATACACATACACAGATTCTCTCTTTCATTTGGTGATGGTGGCTTTTTAATTGGGGAAGAAAGAAGGTTTAGTGTCAGCATCTTTGCTTTATGCAGCAAAGACAGGAAGTCACCATGTGAGGACTGCTTTTAACATTAGAACGCCATCAGGTGCACTCTTCAGTTGCAGAAGAAAGACTTCAGTTCACACATGTTTTTCTTTCGGTGTGTTTTTTTTTTTTTCCTCCTTTTTTTAAATGGAGCATCCCCAACAGCTCAGTGGAGCTAAAAATTACAACTGAGGAATGATCAGTTAAATCTCAAAAAAATTGCAGGAGGGAAATAGAGTGAGAAATTAGCTTCTTAATATTGACATGATACTGCAGCCATCATGATAAATCAGATTGTCATCTGATATGAGTTTTATTTTTATATCTGGATTCTGTCTTACATCTTGAAAATTTCCTCACGGTCCAGCAAAATATAAACAGATTATGTGAAACAGTTTAATATTAATTAAACAAGGGTTTCTTCAAAGAATGTAGATGTATGCACCACTGCTGCCCATGTTGCCTGAGGACGTTCTTTCTACAGAAGAGACTCGATAACCAACTGAATTGGCCGTGTGACCTCTTGGGAGGTCATGAAAATTTCCAACACTTTCCCCAGGATATTCCAACAGCAAACACTAAATTTGAAGTTGGAATTGTCACTGCCTTTTAAAATTTCACAGGGTTCTGGTATAAATCCCTAAGCCAACAGAAAGGTGTTGAGGACTGTTGTTTGACTGTCAAGTCAAATTTTTTTGTGTGTGTATATGCAGCACACATACATATACTATGTATACTTAAAAAAATATTAGAAATCACTCTAATAATATATATGCATTTAATATACAGTATTACTTAGTGAATTTACAGGGAAGAAGGTATGGCTGAAGGTAAATGCATAATTATATTTTATTTAATAAATTTGAATAATTAATATTGCATTATGTGGAATATTTATTAAGATAATGTGTAGTCAGTATGTCAAATACCCTAGTAGGTAAGGAAGTTATGGTCTGCTGTGTCAGACTTTTCCTTATAAAGGAAATGGTGATACTCTCTTCCCTAGGGAGCCTAGGAATAAACTGGGATTCTTTTCTTTTCCTTGAGTGTGGTGGTGAGTGAACAGATAAGTTCTTTTTCCTCACCTGATGTAGAGAGACAAGGACAAGGTCTAAGAAGAAGGTGAAGTAAATATTAAGGTCATTAAGAAAAGTTTGTGATTCCCAACTGTGTACTTTCTGAATTTTCCGTGTAATGTTCCAACAAGAACAACAGATCTTTAAGTTCATTACTTGTCTCTTGAATCATCTCAACTGCAGCATCACAAAAAAACCCAAACCGGAATGGTTGAGACTGAAGGGACATTGGGAGGTAATTTTGTCCCGTACCCTATTTAAAATTATGGAAATGTTTCTTCACGTGTAGTTGGCAATGCTTTTATTTCTCTCCCTAGAGCTCCTTCCAGTTTGCGTCTGTTTGTCTGAGTCCTATCAGGTTTGTGCCATAGGGTACATTGGGCTCAATGGTTGTCAATGAAAGACACTTAGCTGTGTTGTCCACAGAACTAAATCTTTATTAATAGGGTGTAAAATCTCAATAATAGCCTTTGTTGTCATATCAATTTGCTAGTTTATATCTAATTAGCTGTCAGTTCTCCAGCCTTAGGTTCTTTCTCGTACACTTCCAAAAGATCTTACTTTTGCCCAAAGACTGTATAGACGTCCTCTCTTCAGCCATCGCATTGCCAATGTACTAGCTGGGATTCTTTACCCCTGAGAATACTTCTAGGCGTTTGTGCCTAAAAGCTAAAGATAAGTTAAAAACAGCAGAAGAGGTGAATTAGAAAATTACTAAGCAAAAGTTCTTCAATATCTTTTGAATGAGACTTATTCTATCTCTGTATGTGCCATGAATATTAATTTATTTTTGCCTTTTTCTTTTTTTTTTTTTTTTGTGGGGTGGGTAGTCATACAGATGAAACAGCTCATTCTGTTTTACTGTGGTTATTTTGCTGTCCACTTCTTAAATTTGGGAGAGACATTTCCCTTGTTAGAATATACAAGCGATTCACAAGCGTCATAGAATTGTCAGGGTTGGAAGGGACCTTAAAGATCATCTAGTTCCAACACCCCTGCCGTGGGCAGGGACATCTCCTGCTGTACCTTTTTTTTTGCTTCCTCCTAGAAACACACACATAGTGTTTTCATGGGTAGAGAGGAGGGCCTGGCAGCATGGGGTATGTGGAGCTAGAGATGTTTTCGGGACTTCTCCTTTGTTGATGAGAGAGTAGTTGTAGTTGTTCCTTATTGTTGTATAATCTTTATATTTTGTCTGATTATATAAGGGACATTACATCCATACATCCCTCTTATTTAATCACAATAATAATACTTCTATTTACGGAAATCACTGCAATCTATATTTCCCATAGTCTTCATCTGCATGTCATTACCTTTTTTTACCAGAAAACAACCTTATATTATTTCCTATATTTTCAAGTCCATAGAAGCTGTACTATTTATTTTTGATTTTATTTTTTTCAACCTATTCCAATTAATAATTTTTTGTATGGTTTTCAGCCTCTTGGAGATCTGTATTGAAGACACTATAAACAGTTGTGTAAAGCTAGAATAAATTCACTGCTATTACATTAATGAGATTAATTATGCTGAAATATTAAAAATGCTTTTTAAGTCTTTTGAATCTATTTATAAACTATAAGGTGATTGCAGACAAATTTTGTTTGGAAAAATAACAGGGTTTTGCTATAGGTCTACTTCAAACTAAGAGGAAAAGTAATAACTGCTATCTATCCCCTTGCTCTTTATCCCTAAAAAATATTTATCTCCTTTTTTACTTAAAAAAAAAAAAAGTAAGTAGGTAAAACCCAGGTAATATTAAGTTCAGTGTACTGCAGCTGTTGTCATACTGTAGTAGTGGAATACTGCTGACTGCTGTGGATTCGTTGGAGAAGTCTCTCGTATCTGAGGAGATTGAATCCCAGCAAAGGTAATTTCTATAATTTCTTTTTTACTGTTTTTACGAGTCTAATCTGGGCGGGGGGGATGGTTTCCCTTACTTAGCGTAGCAGTTTAAGGCAGGAAAGGACTACTTGCAGAAGTAGTTACTACAACAGTTCTGCTCACTGGTCAGGTTAGGACCACATCACATATAGTAGTGAAGAAATAAAGATAGTTTTACTGTATTTCAGACCTAGCATTATGCAGAAGGCCACTGGAAAGCTACGTGATCCCGACTGTGAACTCTGATAGTCGCAGATTAGGCACTTAGTAAAAGGCAATGCTAAAGAACATGTAAAAACAACAGTGAAATCTGGGTTTACCATCACCCTTGCTCACTCCTGGGTGTATAGTAAACATTGGTCAAAATCTGGTAAGAGAATAATCCAACCGATCCTAGGAAACACTAACAGGAAGCATTAGCCTTCAGATAGTCAGGGAGGGAAGGTATCGGGAAATGAGCTCCAACAGCCTTTCCTTGAAAGTAATTTTTTTTTAGAAATGAAAACAAAGATTCTGAAATGGTGCTGTGGATTTCTAAGCACAGTCAAATATGCCATTGGATTCACATTTTTATGTCTCTGGATATAAAGATGGGATACTTCTGCCTGTGGCTTCTCCATTTTCTAATATTTTTTTAATGGCAAGTCAATCCTAATGTAAGAGTAGTTCGCACAGTGAATATTTGTTGTCTACAGGCTTTGTTTTAGAGGATTGGTGCTGTTCTAGAGGATTGGTGCAGTTTATATATCAAAAGTCCCTTTCCTCAAGATTATGTCTTAAAAATAACTTGCGGGACATAACTTGCATAGTCAATAAAATCTTTAAGGATGCATGAGTCAATGCTACAGTGGTTGCTAGCTAGAAGTAATATCTTATATTCTGGGAGAGTGTTACCCATTTAATGCTGGATGCTTGCAAGATGATGTGGTATTACAAAACACAGATTGAAAACACCTGGTTTATACTGCTATTCATCCTAAAACTCCTCAGGTGAAGCATTTTGTATTCTAAAAGAAAAATAATTTGCCCACTTAATCCAACTGAAATGTCTGTATGTTTTTTTTTCTGTAGCTGTTGTTCTAGGTCTCAAAAGAAATCAAGATAATTAATTTACACATAATGAGACAGTACATGCTCGGTAAATCTTGAAATAGATTTCAGAGGAAATGTATAAAAGGTCAAAGAAAAAGCGCTACAAGAGAGAACTAAATCACAAAGAGCACAAATCTTTTTTTACAACTGTTCGAATTCTACAGTAAGAATGACACTTGCATCTTATGTGTCCCGATGGCTTGATTAGCAAAAAAAACTCAACAAATTTGTCCTGTCAATTTGTAATTCGTATATGAAATAAGTCCATTAAAAAAGAACTTCAATAAACAAGCTGTAGAAATAATAATGTTTGTAAATAGGTAACTGTAAAAGCATCCTAACTTGGTGCAGCGATAACAGTCCTTCAGGGGAAAGCTCACCAAGTTTTAATGTAAATGGTGACTGTATGTCAGGCTTGGGGGAGAGGGAGTACTCCTCTGCAGGGTGATGCAAACATCTCCCTGTCGCAAGCCAGTTGTCCTGTGCAGCTGGGAAGGAGGTACCCAAATAAATTGTAAGAAGCTGAGTTTTATTGGAAGACATGGCATCCAGACACTCACCGAAAACAGAGTCACCTTTATAGCATCCAGGCTGTCTTTTTAGAAGGAGGCTTGGGCATTGAGACAGCAGTTCTGCTGTAAAGTTCCAATTCAAGCAGCCCTCCTGGACAAAAATTAGTAAGCACGGAGCCACTGGAGCAGGTCATCCTCCATTGTATCTATTTTTCTTTCTCTCGCCTCTTCTTTTTCTTTCATCCGCATTCGTAATACTCAGCTATATGGTAGTGTGGTGTGTGACAGAATGATGATGTTTTGTAGGGATTATAGTACGGAGATATATACTTTAATTAGGAAATGATAGATAAGCATGCTTGTAGAAAGGTATTTGGGGTGATGGGGAGGGAGAGGAATTGTGCTAACTGTATCATCCTGCCAAGACCTGCCTTGTACAGTGATTACATTCTTTCTGTGAGAGGTAAGTGTTTTGTTTTGTTTTGTTTTTTCTTTTTTGCATCTAACTTTCAGGTATTTCTTTAAAAGTGAGCCAAGTAGGTTAAAAAAAATCTGATGGCTGATATCAGATGTTGTTGGTAGTCTGACTTAATTTTGCAAATGTCTTTGCC
>JANHFX010014026.1:0-20267 GCA_027560015.1 Chloroceryle amazona | reverse complement strand
AAGTAGGTTAAAAAAAATCTGATGGCTGATATCAGATGTTGTTGGTAGTCTGACTTAATTTTGCAAATGTCTTTGCCTAAACCATATCCAGGTCAAAATCCCTATATACCAAAAGGAGATATTAAAAAGAGTCACGCCATCATACGCTTTTGACACATTAAGTGAATAATGGAAATCTTACTGGTGGACAGACTTAGTGATGGTTGTGATCAGAAGGCTGTCAGCCCAGTCCCTGGCATGGCCACCCCACAGCTGAAAATACTCAATCTATGCACAGACAGGAGGTGGGAAGCAGAGATGCCTTGATTTTTGAAATCAAGTGGTGCATCAATTTAGAAATCATAACATTTTGCAGAAACGGCTGTTAACTTTGTTTATGTGTTAATACCTTTTCCCTAGAAATACCATTTCTCTTCTTTCTTTAATTTCCCAGATATGTTTAGCATGCTGACTCCTCCACACACACAAACACACACCGTTTCAGCACGGCCACCTCATAATCTGTTCAGCATGATAGTCACTGTGAAGAAATGGAGGTTTTTATAGCGAAGCAAACTGGATGACAGTCAGATACTTTACCTGGAATTTTCCAGATGCATTGAACCGGAAATCCAAAGAGATGACAAATACTTGCAGTTGAAATATTGGCTTTGGTAACAAAATAGAAACGCGAAGCCAATTCCAGTTGGTGTGTGTTTTGTTTGGCAGAAAGAACCCTAAACAAATCCTGCTATGTATGGGAGGCACACGCGAAACCTGGAAGAAGCTCAGATACTGGGAGAATGCTTTGTGCTAGTGCAGAGGTACCGTTCTTGTGGATCATCTGGGACATGCAAGATATTTCTTAGCTACAATGTGTAGAATATACCTTTGATCTCTGCCCTTCACAGCAAAAAATCTTGCTCTAAGATAATACAGCATTGTAAGTATAGGAATAAATTTTTTTCCCCGGGAATGCAAATAGAATATGTGAAAATTATTTTCCCTTTTTCATGTACATGGGTGTAATGTCAATTTTATGTTGTGCTCGTATTGTAACTGTGAAGACAAATCTTAAGCAGGTTCATTTGGAACATTCTAATCAGTTGTGTAAACAGATATGCTTTTTAGGGACACCCCCAAGTGCTAGGTAACTTAGACAACGCATTATTTTTTTTTGATCACTTCCAATACAATTTATTTCAATGCCTGTTTCAATGGGGATATCTTTCCATTTAACTTCAGATTACTATTTTTTTCCATTCTAGATGTTGTAGCTCACATTTTTTTTCTAAAGTATAATTTCTCATTTCACAGTAATGGCAAGAAATGAAGAGAGAATGAGGAGCCTTGTGAATGAAAGGGATCTGAGACACTCCAGTGTCGGGTTCTCAGTTGTAGAAAAATCGTTGACGTCTACAAGCTTACCCATATTCTTCCTTGTCCTCCATTGCCCAAACATATTTATTGCTTCCCCCACCTCCAGGCACCTAAAAATAGAGTTATACAGGGATTGACCCAGGTACAAAACCAAATCCAGTAGATTGGGTAGAGAAGAAGTCCAATGCCGTGATAATTGGGGAAAAACTGATAAATGCCGATAATACATTTCCTCATGGTAGTGTGCAGTACAGGCATACCAGAATAACTGAATGAATGAATCCTCTCTGTGTTTGGCAAGTGTATTAATGCAGTGCTGTGCTATAGGCTTGCAATGCTGGACTTATTAAAAAAAAAAAAAAAGTTTCTTAGATCCCCTTTGATCAGACATGGAGCAGTTCAACTCTTTGATATCCCCTTCTGCCCTGCCTCCACTGTGTCATGGGGAGAGTGTTGTGCTTAGTTTGTGGTGGCTCCCCAGAGGGGGAGGGAATGACATCATTGTTGTGCTTGTTTTTTAATGGGAACCAGTAGGCTCTCCAGTGACATGCACCCTTATGCAATGTATAGAACAGGTTTCAAAAGAGGAGAACTGCTGTGAGAGGAGGCATTGCAGCTGCGATTGATTCCAGTCAAAGCCATTACTGTGTTATACATGATATAGAAAGAGTGTAGATTAAGGTCTGTGCTACCTTTGTCAAAGCCTTTAAGATCAAAGCTATCCACTTATGAGTTTCAATTATAATAGAATCACTTTCTTGCAACTCTGCTCGTATTTGCTTCTCACTTTTGTTCTTGTTAGTGGGCCAGGTGAGCTAATGGTAAGTACCAGCTTGCCATTATTGTCAGTAAATCTGGCGTATCCGGCCAAAGGTAACTCACGGTATGATGAAGGGAAAGCTCCATTAGGAAATGTGACCAGTTGCTTTTGTTTGGTCTTTTAGTTAAATCCAGCTTATAGGTACAGCCATTTTTTTGGGAAGTTTTTCAATGTGCAGAGTACTAAGGAGCTAACCTGCCTTCCTGTCAGCTGCACAGTAAGGGCATTTAAAATATTGTTCCAAATGCGCACATAGACATGTGCTCTGAAGAGGGATGGCACAGAAGTTCTTCTTAAAAATGGTTTGGATGTCATGGTTTAATTAATACTGTTGTACAGAGAAATTGAGGGTGACTGAATGAAATGGTAGGAAGAATTTCTCCTGATCAGTGAGGAATGAGTTGTGATAGGTGATGTTTTGTTTCCCAGCAGCTGAAAGTAGTAATGGACAAGCTGCTGGCTCAGACGGTAATCTTCTCAGCTACATCCATAAATGAAATGTCATGCCTAGCAACCCCTCCTAAATTGTAATGAGGAAAAGCAGATAAACCCCAATAAATGTCTGTGCAGGTAGGTATAAAAACGGGGATAAAAAGATACACATATAAACAGAGTGACCAAATATACAACCTGACCATCTGAATAATTTATACAAGGAGATAACGAGGAAAAGAAAAAACAACCATGAGCGTCTGGTCCTAACAAACATGACAGCCAGCCAAAACTTCATCCTGAGATGTGCTTAAGACTATTGACGTGGCTAACAGAAATTGCTGTGCACTGAGGTAGCAAATTTAAATCCAGAAGTCAGTGAGGCCACAGGATATTTGACTTAAGACCGTGAAGAGGTTGTCAGTGTTCATGACATGTAATTTCTGGAAAAATATCACTCTACTCGATGTGTGTATGTATGTAAAAGCTAAAGCGGAACCAACATCTGAGTCAAATTCATAGGAAAAGTTGTCATCCTAGGCGACCGAGCATCCTTAGTTACAGTCAGTATTGGGACAAGAAGCAAGTCTGAATGTATATACCAAAAAAAAAAAAAAAAAAAGAAGCAACAGTAATCTGACGAAACAGAAGTGAGCCATGCAGTTTACTGACAGTAATAACTGGACTTAGGGTTTAGCTCAGTTTGGCTAGTCTTCTGGTACAGAAATATGAAATGAAACCACAAAAAATCAGGGGAGTGAGCTGATGAGAACCCTGCAGTCCACTGTTTGCCCCCAGCTGGGTTTATGTGTTCAGGTATGGGAGTGAGTGGTGTCAGTGGGGTGAAAAAACAGATGCAAGGTACATTACTGCATTTTGTAAGCATTGCAGATTTGTTCCATGACTGTTCAGAAGGTACACATTGTGGCCCAAGGTAAACGCCAAGCTAAAACTGAATTAAGGGATTTAAGTCTATTAGAATTTTACTTGTCCCACCCTATTACCTAATCGAGGTAAGCATTTTGTTTTCTTACCGTTTGATTGAACAGCTTTTTTTTAAAAAAGAATCTTATTTAAAGTCCATCAGGGACAGAAAGGAACCTGTGAAGGTAATTAAAATGTTACCTTAGTAGGAGTGTTTCATGAATGTATGTGACATGACAGACATGGTAAAGCATGTGTCCTTTGCCGCATCTAACTTAACGTTTCACGAGATTATTGCCCTTTCTAAAGCAAAAGATTATCTCCTATCACTTCTGACCACACATCCAACCTATAATGGGATATGACAGTAGCTTTATCAAATCACCTATCTTCCCACGTTTCAGCAATAATATTGAGGGAATCTGAATAAATTACGTCTCAAATGGTACAGCTGCTCTCCCAACAGCAGAACTAATGAATTGTCGTGACTGGGAGACAGGGGTGCCTTGCATCTGCAATCTGAGCCAGCTGACAGGATGATGCCTCATCAGGTTTACTCACCAGTGCTAATTACATGCTGAGAAATTATAGCTGCTTTTAAGTTAATGGCCGGTAAACATCCCAGTGACAATTGATAGCAAGAAAGGACTTGCCCTGTGATTTAAAAAAATCGTGGGAAGGACACTTGATACTCCTATGCTGGCTCTGCAGCAGTGCCTCTCCCACCCAAATTGCTCTGAAGTGATGGCCCTAGTTATTCCTGAGGCTTTCAAAATCTTTGTATACATAAGCTTTGGAGCCAGAATACCACAGATATTGAAAGGCATTCCAAATACAAACTCTGGGAATGCTTCCAGTTTAGATTTCTCTTTTTGGTGTTGTGTGATATGACATACTTCCAAGGGGGGGAAAAAAAAAAAGACATGCACAAATTTTCTGGTGTGTTTTAAAATGCATATCTGATGTATTTCAGAAGATCAATTGTTTCACAATGCAGATCTATGATACAGGAACGAAGGTGGACAATAAGGAAGGAAGGTAAACCACACTAAAAATACAGTGAATTCGAGTGAGCCTTAGGTGCGTCATACGTGCCTCTGTTCTGCTTTAGTACTTACCAGCCTGGGAATTTTCCTTGCAGAACAATTGCAGTATTAATCCTCTCTGCCGTGTTAGGATGGCAAAATGTAAAACAAATGTGAGTCCTAAGTTATTATAATTTCTTCACTTTAAGAGACACACATTTCTGTTTGTCAAGGTAGTGTGCTAGAGTTTAACTTCGATACTGAAACGCTCAATCTTGCTTTGATGTCTGCATTTCTGAAAGAATGTATTAAGATGTCAACGAAGATGAAATTTGATGGCTGTCACGTTCATCCCTGACAAAAAGGAGAGCTGGAGAAGGGGCCTCCAATTTTTCAGGGAAGAGTGTGACACATTTTGATTTATGGAGAAATTCTAATGAGATACTAGGCCCAAAAGTTTGAACAGCCCAAAGAGTCAAAGGGGCAAAATTACCTTCTGTTGCACTTAGGGAGAGACCTTTACTATTTCTTGGTACCAAGTTATCATACCTATCCTCTATTTGTATTACTCTGTTTAGTTTCTGGAAGTTAAAGTGGGACTTTACAGTCATATCTAAAAGTCTTTATGTTTAAAGTGTATATGAATGTGTAAACCTAAGGCAATGGGCAAGAAGTGTTCTTTATTGGCCGTAAGCATATACTAAGCCCGAAATGTAATGCAGCTGCATTTCTTGTTTCTTCCTGCTCAGTTGCAATCTGTTCTTGTGGCATTTCAAGTAACAGATTTAATTGTATTTGATGAATTTTAGATGGTTCTCCAAATTCGGTGAGTCTTCTGCATTCAGCAACCTCTGAAATTAGGCTTATGCACTAACTCTCCACTTCTGTGGAGCAGTCTTCATAGCAGTACAGATGTTGTCGAAAGCTGCGAAATATCTTTGGAACAACTCCTATCAGCAATTAACCTTTCCCTCAAGCAGAATGAAATAAGTCACTATGTACATATAGGGAAACCTTTTAGAGGGAAAAACCTAATAGCAAGCCTATTCATCGTGGTCTGAAGTTTAAATGCCTTACCAGGCTTTAAATGAAATTTTAATTTGGAAAAGGAAAGAGATAAACCCACAGCAGTTTATACTATGGAGGAGTTGAGCCGTTTCTGCTCCCGTGAGATTTGTAAGCCTAGTTGGGTGAGGAAGAGCATAGAAAGGGGAAGGGAAAAGGAGGATTTCAAGATTACAAATGTTCCTGGGCTGCTAGCATGCCATTTTTCAGCTATGAAAGAAGTGTTCTGTAATAGACATGTAGCAGTTTACCCAGCAGAAAATAAGTGTTGCCACTTCATTGTTTTTGGCAGGCGTTGGTGGTTCATCATTTGGACACGTCAGGTACTTTCTTTGTGACTATTGTATAATTTTAAAAGGCAATATTTCAACTGGTGGCAAAATGACAAAGTACCGATCTGTGGTGACAATCTAGTGTGGTGAGAGATGCAGTCAGGCCATATTGTCTTGAAAGGCAGCTGGAGGAGCACTTTGCTTTCAGCCGATTTAAGTAATGTGATTTATCTTGTCGGATTCAACGCGAGGGAACTTAGAGCTGCGAATGCCGGTCTGAAATGTCTCTTAACTTGCATTTGGGTTATTATATGCCTATCACACTGTCTTCCAAATTGTTCAGGACTTTGTTCATGAGTTATACAACAGTAGCTCCACTTACACACTCAAGCCTAGTGCATGTGCCTGGCTGCAATATTTGAGTTCATCCACGTAGGAAGGAAGGAAAAGAACCCCCCTCTGTTGGTATTCACTTGGCTGATGTAAATGGATAGTCACAAAAGTATCTGTAACAAATGGAATACAGTTTGCATTGCAGGGATCTGTACTCAGACCATCCTTCTCAACCCATTAAATTTCTTGATAGGCACAGTAGTTGTATTATGTGTAAAACACAGGATGAGCTGATCATCAATCGGTAATGATAGGAAAGTGTCCTATCACTGATAAGGTACTGTTGCCATTTCCGTAACAGGAGACAGCTGAAATCTTGACATCGCTCCGTAATCCCATACAAATTTTTGTGGAGGCATTGAGTGGGACTTTGTGACCGTGCCATCTGTCTTCACACCCATCCTCCAAAAGGGATTGGTTTTCTGTCGAAAAAGAATGTATATTATGAGTAATGAATAAACAATGTCTGTCTAAAATGCCTCCAGTTCGACGTGGACTGTGAGATTCTTGAAGCGTACAAGACAGCAGTACCATTCGCTAGCACTTGTCTCAGACGCTGGAGTCACTTCTAAATGTAACACAGCTGCCTAGATCGAAAGGAATAGGCATATTGCAACACTTTCTTCTCTTACTAATGTCCTCATGAGAGGCAGTGAAAGCAGGAGTAATGTACAGCGAGGATGTCGCTTGTGATCATGTTCCTCATCCTGCCAATGGGTTTCTGTTACAAGGGATTCCCATACCGCTTTCCATCCTGTTGAGTTGCAGGGGAAGCACATGTTGTGGCAAGTGGTGGGGAGCCAGCGGGAAAGCCTTTGCTGAGTGAAAGATGATGGTTTTGTTCAAAGGAACCTCTGTATGTGCCCTTGTTGGTAATTGGTATCAGAACCTCGAGGATGTCTCATCGTGTAGGAAATGTGAAGTCTGTGTCTGACTGGCTTATGGGTGTCTTATGACTGGCCTTATGGGTTTGGCCTAATCTGTGGCCACCACCAATTGCAAAATGGCATAAATGGAGCAATAACCTGAGTAAAGGTACAATAAAGTAGCAGTTCTTCATCGGAAGGACACAATGAGGACGGTCATGGCAGTTTTTAAAAGCTGTGATAACTCCTGAGCAGGGAAATACCCTATTAGTGTAATATAGTTTGTGTAGAAATTGAAATTGTAAGTTTGTGATTATTTTCTAACTGAACACAACCATAGAATAAGTCCTGTAGATGGTATTTTGGTGAGCAGATTACATGGTGTGAAGACAGCTGAAGCTAAGATGCGTACATACCCCTAAACAGTAAAAAAAAAACCTGGAACCACCTGTGCTATAGAAAAGTCAGATTTTCCAAGTCATGCTTGTGTTACTGGTGAGTGATGCACTTTTGAGAATAAAACCACAGTCTAGACAGCAGAAGCCTTTAAAGCAGACTTTAAATCTTCTGTGGAGATGTGCTGAACAGAACTGCTGACCTGTAACTGTGAGAGATTGCTGCAGACACTTCTCTCTGAGTGTTTCTCCTGTTCCTGTTGTGGGCATTACTGCAGTGAAAACAGGTAGAAAGACACTGTAGATGAAAGCTACAGGGGAAAAACAAGCATGCACTGCTTACCTTTTCAATTCTTTGGAATTGTTTCCGTGCTGACTGAATCTCCTGCACCTGCAGATCTTGGGGCTGGCTACAGCATAGCAAAAGTTGGACACTGTTGTTACGAGAAAAGATGGTAGCATTCCAATTAGTGTAAGCGGAACAGAAAGTTTCAATTCAAGCACATCGTTGGTTTCTACTGACATGCTACTTAGCTGAAGCACAACACTCTTTAGCATGTGGGAAAACAGGAGAAAAAAAAAAAAAAAAGGAAAAAAAAAATAGCCACAGGAATTCCACAGCTTTTGCAGATATGGTTACACTGTCTGCTGTTTGTGCGGCATGTTACTGTTTTCTGTAATGTTGTTCCTGGGCAGGTGCCCTACTTGTCAAGACAGTCGTTTTCTGGTTGGCTTTCCAGTTTGTGGTAAACTGGGGTGATTGGTCTTCATTGGAGTGTTGAAGTAAGGCTTGTAACAAGTAACAGATTGGACTCTAGAAATCTGATGTCGGTTAGTATCGTTAGCAAATATTTCAAGTGTGATTTCACGTAATCCATTAATCAAACTTGGTAGGATGCAGATCACACACAGATTAGAGGTCATTGACCTATAGCTTCCTTATTCACTAAATATGTCCACTACTGTCTTTTTCGTTGTAATTGTTTTTTAACTTTATTGTTGGTGGTTTTGGTTTTGCAAGGCTTTGTTGTTTGTTTTGGTTTTTTTTTTTCCTGTAAAATAGACAAAGAATGATGTGCATTTAGGCATCTGGGAAAAATGTAACGCATGGCTCTCGTGGCATATGGGTAACGCTGCCAGTGATGGAAGAAAAGAACCTTTTGAAGGTCAAGTCTCTGCACGTCCAAACGCTAGAAAGCATTTGTCATACCCAGAGAAGTGATCTGAAATCTGATCAATCTTGGAGAACAAATCACCACAGAAAGCAGACAGTGGTAACAGATCTCCTAATGTTATACTGAAATCTGCCTCCAGAAAATCAGCTCCACAGGGAAATTCAGTAATAGAATTCATTGTGTCACAAGCTCTATGTAAGAGAGTAGCCACCTAAGTAGTCAGTGCTCTTCCTGCTCTCCCGCCATTTGTCAGTTTATCAGTCATGTGCAGTGGAACTCGCATGCTGGAAGGAACTTGCTATAAGTCACAAAAAAAGACCACTTGACTGTTTTATAGAGCTAAGGATAGTTGACAGTGCCATATCCTAAAAAAACCTGTCTCTTGAGAAACTGTGCGGAGTAAATGTAAAAGTAGTAGACTTAATGTAGGAATTTTCTGGGTCCACAAGTTTGGCCACAGCATTTCATGCAGTCAAGCCATTGGCCTCTGTAAGGTGCTTTGGTAACTTGTCCTTTGCCTTTTAGCCTCGAGATACAACTAACAAATGTCCTAAGGAAATGGAAAGAGAGCAAAACCCAAATATCTGAAAGTGCTGTCTGGCATTACCTGGGAATAACTGGTGAACAGAAAAAAGGTATTAACCGAAATTGAAAATCGGGGAATAGGCATAGAGCCTGCTGCCAGCATTTTTTCTCTGCTCAGAGAAGAGCTGTGGCAGCTCTCTCCTATTTTTGATTAACAAATCCCCAGTGATCATTACGAATGCAGTTGTCCGATGATGATGTTATAGTGCATAGGGTTGGGTTATGAAGGTAATTGTGATTGCCATTGCAAGTGGCGATCTGTACATTTTGCCACAACAAGGCAGCCCTAAAAGCGCCAAAGTGCATACAGGTTTGGCATGCTTTCTTTTTATGAGGCTACTCTCTATCAGGTTTTGGTTGTGGCGTGGCTCATCTGAGAACCCGCAAAGAAGGATCTGTGACGCTTCCATTGCCTTGCTCTATGACTGTCCTATACAGATGTCTTTCACTACTACTTCTCCGGTTTGACTGTAAAAAGAGTAGGGAAAAGTAGCATGGCTGTTGGTTTAAGTCAAAAAAGAGAAAGAATAAACAAAGTAGCAAACATCCGCATTCAAACCAGGCTTATCAAGTGACAGAGAAATGGACTGTGATCCAATGGCACGTCTTAGCATTGTGCTGCAAAAATAGCTAACTGGAATCTTCCTATGTGGCCTATGGCTATGCAATATTCCTTTTGACCCCTCACTCTAGCGCCTACGCACCCCTTCTGCTGCCTCCACAGTTATAACTGAGCAACAATGGTCAGAGGTGGTAAGATACCACTGCATCTACTAACTGCATTTAGTACCAAAATAACAGGTTTTCTTGATAACTAGAAATGGACCGCAAGACAGTAGTCGGTGTAAAGAAGGTTTCCTGACCTTAAGCTATGGATCCTTTTTAAGGAGATTCCTGAGTGGCAGTCTAAAAATGGATGGGAATACAAACTGTCCTTAATTCCAATAACATTTCTCATATCTATAGTACTTTCTGGAGGTTTTGCTAAAGTTGTAAGCTTACTCTATAAAAGCACATTCCAAAAAAATGTTGCTGCTGCCAGTGTGCATGCCTGAAAGCACTTTTTGTTGTCCTAACTTTATCGGTTTCCTAAGAAAAAACAGTGTAAGTTTGGTAAGAGAGAGTTTTATTAAGCTCACAGAGAGAAGGAAAACATCTCCTCCTCCAAAAAAAATAGCAGGTAAGTGTTCTCCTATATTTAATTAATGTAAACCTCATAGTAAGGCAAGTACAAGAGAAATCTGCGGAGTAGCAAACTATGAAAGCTACAATTTTCTAGTTATTCTACTAAGAAAACCAAAAACCTCCTTCAGAATGGTTTTAAAAGTGCATAGGTGGGGCTCCATTGTCAAGAAGTCAGAAAAGAAGATGCGGTAGTAGGAGATGTTGGGTTACCTAAGCGTACTGCAGAGCTCTGAAACCGGTATCTTGTGTACTTTGGACTCTCGCATTAAGGAGAAGCTGCCACTCACGTAACTCGTGCTCCCTGGGGAAAAACGGGGTTTTGTGTGTGTGACCAGGCCAAGATTTGGATTAGGTCTCCAGAGGCAGAGGATTAGTGCACTAGGCAAGAATAATACCCTTAAAGGTGGAAGCGTTTAAGGATTTCAAGCATCCATAGTAATAAAGTGGCGCAGAAAGGTTTGGTTAACGAGATAAGCTGTCAGCAACGGTCTCTTCACCCTAAGGTTATTTCTTTCCAAAAGAAAAATACCAAAAAAAGCTGTGCGGACAAATTAAATGGCTCATTCTCAGTTTCAGAGTTTGTGTTTCACCATGTGTATGAAAGAGGTTTGACTGGAGCATGTGAGACATTTGCAAGCAGCCTCTAGAAAAAAAAATGGTGTCATGATTTATGTTTAAAAGATAGTTGCTTTGGATAGAAAGCATAGGCTGAGAATCTCTTGTCTCTTGCAGCTCACGCACTCGTCTCCCCAGAAATACCCCAGCAACCTGCTGGGAGCCCAAGGTTTTAGGACCTGTAATCCTTTTTGAGGTGTCCGACTGGTTGAGTATTGTCCAGAGAGTGTTGCCAGGTTTCCAACAGAATTTCTCTGCCTTTCACAGGCAAGGATGGGAAAACCGGGTCGCTTGCCTCCAAGGTATGAAGGTGTTGGGCATCCAGTTCCCCAGGACAACTGGAGCTGTGCATCCCAGACAAGCTGGGTAACAAGCTTCCTCTTTCACAGAGATGTTTCTGGGAATTTGCCTGCTTTCTCTCTCAGAATCACCAATTTTGCAACGTTTGTCCCAAGCAGCATAGTAGTGAAAATGGCAGGAGCCTCTGGGTGGGTTGTGTTACACTCCTTCATATCTGCAGATGTAATAGAAAAAACAAAACTCAAGCAACCACCCCCACAAGCCCAAGCGAGAAGAAAAAAGAAACAAAATCCAACCAAGCACCCCCACAAGCAAAAAAAACCCACAACAAACCCAGCAAAAAAACAGGTGGAATTTCTGTCATGCCATTTTATTTCCTTTTGCCCTGTGTCAAGTGTGGCTGCCTTCCTCCTCCTCCACCTTCAAGACCATTTCATTCCTGCAAGCTGTTGGAGCAGTTGAAGTACTTTTACAGGATAGTGGGTTTTTTAGCTGACGGATGGAGCTGGTGTCTCTGGAAAACACAGGAAAGGTAGCATCGTATGCAGTGTCGAACTTGGTGAAGAGCTGAATCCCCTTGTGTTCTAGCCAGTCCTCAGAGGTTAGAGCTAGAGGTGGCTGGACTTCTCTTCTTGGTCCTTATAGATTTCTCAGAGGCTACCTGTCGTGTAATGGGTGGGAATGTGACTTTGCAGAACTGTTCAGAGAAACCCTTGGCCTCCATCGGGCAAATGTCTAAGGTATAGCTGAGGGTCCGGTCTCGGAGCCCCAGCTGAGGGGCTTGCAACTGACACCAATGTGTCTTGTCTCAAGGACTTATGCAAGGGGGCTCCAGTGGAAACAGTAATTCCTTGTTTCAGTCTCGAACTGGACTCTGGCTTGATGTAGTAAACCGTCTCAGCCCAACTGTGTACCATTTAAAGGGGCAGAGAAGTTAGCAATTGCTGTGTAAGTCGGGCCTGTACCTCCAAGTGTAGCAGATGTTACCTGGGAATTCCTCACTGCAACTCGATGATCCCTTTGCAGTCAGTGAATTTATCTAGGTAATAGAAAGAAGCGGTATGGCGTGAAGGTGCAAGTCGTACCAAGAAGGCATCGTGGCTGGAGGAAGAGGAGCATAGCCCATGGACTGTCTCTACACCCTTGAGTATGGTATGGAGCATAACAGAGCAAAAGCTAAACGTAAGGCACTCATGGCACACCTGAGGTTTGCTACAAGATGAGACAAAGGTCTCCATTCAGGCACAAACCAATTCCAAGGACTGTTGGAGTAGCCAAAACGGGGACATACTCTCCTCGCAAGACTTCCTCCATCAGTTGTTCCGGCTGCCAGCCTAGTGGATCTGCAGCCCCAGAGGTAGCGTACTTTTCTGAGCCTAACTTGCCCTGAGACAATCGCATGGTCATAAACATCTGTTTCTCACAGAGTTTGCATTCCTGACAGAGTAGCATAGCATACTTACGTATCCCAGGTAAAAATAGAAAGAGAGCTCAAGATTTGCTTTGTGTATTTTTCAGTGCAGAGGACCAGTGCATCCGGAAGAAGGGTGGATAAATGCAGTGTTGACCGCAGTCCCTACTGGACTGCACGGGTGAACAGAATTGTAAAATCTGGGTGCGAGTAGCACAAACACTGGCTCACCAGGGACTTAAATGTAGCAATGTTATTGATTTAGGTCTTGGTAATGTTTTTATGTCACCATCAGAAATTGTGGCAATATTGCTTACTCTGCTTGTATGCTTTGGTTTGCATCATAAGTGTCATCTCTGAGACCAGGACTTCTCTGAATAGAGAAGCCGTGGAGAAGAATTATGCCTGGGTGCATTAATAATACTGATACAAGATAATAATTGGTCTGGTAAATTCTGGGTACACGCACAGACCGACTGTGCCACAAGTGCATTGTAGGTCTTGGCGTGCTAATTTTTTGAGCCCTTAATACAGCTCCCACGGGCAGCTGCCGCTCTGGTTTAGTCCCGCAGAGGATGCGATCAGTGTAGAAGAGCAAGAGGTACTATAGCTGGCATCGCTATATGTAGGCAATTACGTGAAGGTATTTGTTACCAATTGGTATGAGCAGTAGCTGTAACTGTTCCTGCCTATATCTTGTGGAAAACCTAATGATGCATTTTATTTCTGTCTCTCTTTTGCTGTTTGCTGTCAACAGTTATAAAGGTGGGGTTCTCCTCCCCCCCCCCGGAAACACTTTCTGTCAATAGCAATTTTTAGAGGAACAAGCTAGCAGACAAAGGTCAGGGAATTTTGTAAAGATTGTAATTGCCTAAAGGCTTCATTAACCTTTTCAAATTAGTGGTTGCTGAATTACACAATATACAATTAAATGACCATTAACATCCAGAGCAATTAATGAAAGTAACCACCTCAAGGTACCGCAAGTCACCGTTTCCGCACAAGGTGGGTCTCTGAGCACAAGTCTCATTCCAGCAAGTAGACTTGAAGAAAGAGATTTTGCAAATAACAAATCTCCATCTCCTGTGGAGTGCAGAATCCAGCCATGCCGTGCCAGAAGAAAAACTGATCATAGTGCGCAAGCATGCTTTTTCCTTGGTAAAGTCACATGGAGTGCTCCCTGCTTACCGGTTTTATCTCCCCATGCCTAGAGATGACATCCAGGATAAGCTGTTCCATCACCTTTTCAGGAATGACTGGGTCCTCCTTTCTTTCAAAGGCTAAAGATGGTGGAGAGTGGCTTAGCAATAACACCAGCCAGCTCCCTTACCGCTCAGGGGCACATCCCATCGGGGCCCGTGAACGTGTGCATATCTGGCTTGCCTAAATCATCCCTAACCTGATCCTCCCAGACCAAGGGAGTCTTTTTTTTCCTCTAGGCTTGTTTGTCTTACCTTAGTATGGGGGCCAGCACTACACCCCTCCATGTCACTTTCTCCAGCGCTGGTGTCGGAAAGGTATCGGAAATGCTCTGCAGGAACGTCCTGAACGGCGTGTGCCCTGCTGTCTAGCAAATGTGAGGGTGGTTGAAATCCCCCGTCAAAACCGGGGCCTGTGATCGTGTTGAAATCTTACAGGTAAGATTGAAGGGGCAGGCTAATATGGGTGACACAGTGGTGGGTGTATACCTAGGGCATGGCATGAGCGCAAGAGGGGGTGAAGAATGTGAGGATACTTTTAGCTGTTTGGAGGAGGCCTCACTGACTTGGTCTTTCTGATGAGGTGGCCTTGTAGTAATGTGCCACACCGTGTTGACATCTCCCGCATTTGCTCACGGCAATGCCTACCCTGAATCAGCCTCTCTTGTGACAGCTATTAGGTCCTGGTGGGTTTCTCCATGCCTCCTCAGGTTTCCCAGGCTCCAGGGACCCCCCCATCCACCTCAAACATTTAAAGGAATGAGACCCTGTCCCTTTTGTTTATCACTCAGCTGGTAAGGAATGCAATCGCAGCAGTAGTTCTTTCTGTGGCCAAGCCCTAGTTTAAGTAGATGCCAGAGAAAGGAAATCTGTAATCTACTCAAAATCTTTTCAGGCACCAAGGGGAGGATTCATATTTTGGTAAGCAGACACAGAGAAGTGGGGTGCAAACTCTTTGAATCGACCTCGCAAAACACTTTGTTCAGCCTCAGGGAAAGGAAGCTTACCTTGTACCAGTATCTGGAATGGAAAACCTTAGTGTCGGCATTGTTATTTCGGATGGTGGTAAGGAAGTGATTCTACACGTGGGGAAGAATATGCTTTGTTAGGAAAAGGGACTGGAATAAGATTGCAGAGAACCACCGCTCAGCGTTTTCCAACTTACCGTAACCAAATGAATACAGCATCCTTTATCTTTAAAAGGATGTACATAAGTTGACGTAGAAAGAAACCATCCAGCTTCATTAACTGGAATGGTGACACAGGTAGAAATGGAAATTTTCGTTTCTAACGAAGTGTTGAACCGGAAAAGTGCCATGTGAGCAATTGCAGCCCTCACCTATTGTACACTAATTTTCTCTGGAGGTGGAGCAAACGATTTTCTTATGCCTTCCCCCTCTGTGGCACCGGCACTCATTGCTGCAGTATCAAAACATATCTCAGTCACGAAATAACTAATGTATGAAATCGTAATGGATTGGTACACAATGACACAATCTCTGCCAATTTTGGATGTACCTTATGTAGACTCGTATGAATGATGAACACATTACTCTAAAAGTCGTATGTTCCAAAAAATCTCCTCACATGAGGGCCACGAGCAGCAGAGTATGGTCAAGTATACATATGTAAATTTTTCTATTTCATAAGCACCAAGCGGGGAAAGGTTGATGTAAATGGTGTTTGTAGCTCATGGAGGAGCAGTGGGCAGAAGCTAGTGTTTTCTTTAATAGAGTAATTCCATAAGAAAAGCAGATACGAATGATTATTAAGTCATGTAGACTGCAAATGAACAAGGATGTAGACTGGATCTGCTTTTTCTTTTTATGATCCATGAAAGGCCAAAGATGTATTTGCGCTGAAAGGACCGCAACAAAACGCAATGCAGATTATGCACCTCCTATGTGAAACTACATAGTTTATCATTTTTCTCTTTGGTTCGGTCCCTTTCTTTACTGAGCGCAAGTAATGGTATAAGAAGTGATGGAGCAGGCACAGCACCTTGTCAGCGGAAAGAACTGGAGGTTGAGGTTATGAAAGAAGTTAGACACCCCAAGGAATGTGAAGGTGAGGTATAGAGCTCAAAAAGCATGGTCATCTGAACCTCATGAATACTAGTAGGTAGGGAAGAGTTTTGGATTGTATTTTATCTATGTCAAAGAGATGTAGCGCCTCCATGTATACTGTACAGCCTTTAGAAGAAACGATGGCAAATCCTCAAAGGATACCGCAGTCGTCGTTCTTGTGCAGTATCCTGTCTTTGTAAAACCCCACAGTAGTTTTAGGTTCATCCTGCCATTTAAAGCACTAAAAAAGACAGGCAGAGTATTTAGTGAGACTGCTCTGCCATGTGCTGCTGAATAAAACATGATGAAATAACAGGTGCCTATCCGCATGCGGGTTTAGGGCTCTACTGGCATGCTAACACAAAAGATGTTTCAAACGTGGCCTATATTTAAAGAAAATGTTAAACAGCAGATAATCTATCAAGTGATGTACAGAGCAGTCATGAACTGCCCTTTTTCCCTTGCATGTATAGCCTTTATCATAGATCCAGAGGGACCCCGACAGGCTGGAGAGGTGGGCCCATCCGAACCTCATGAAGTTCAGCGAGACCAAGTGCAAGGTCCTCCCACTGGAGCAACCCCAAGCACCGATACAGGCTGGGCATGGACTGGTCAGAGAGCAGTCCTGAAGAAAAGGACGTGGGGGTACTGGTGGATGGGAAGCTAAACAGGAGCCAGCAGTGTGCACCTGACGCAGTCCAGGATACACTTTGCTTTCCGGGCTGCCGGAGAAGCGTGAGCAGCAGAGTGAGGGAGATGATTCTCCCTCTCTGCTCCCCTCTCGTGAGACCCCGCCCAGAGTACTGCGTCCAGCTCTGGAGCCCCGATGACAAGAGAGATACGAACACGTCGGAACGTGTCCAGAGAAGGGCCCTGAGGACAATCGGAGGGCTGGATCACCTCTCCTATGAGGACAGAGTGAGTGAGTTGGGGTTGTTCATTCCCTCTACTCCAGTGCGGAGAAAAGAAGGCTCTGGGGAGACCTAGCTGTGGTCTTCCAGTATCCTAAGGGGGCCTACCGGAAAGCCGCTGAGGGACTTTGTAGGCTGTCGGGTAGTGGTAGGAGCAAAACTGGAGAAGGCTGGATTCAGAGCGGACATTAGGAAGAATGTCTTCACCGTGAGGGTGGCGGGACAGTGGAACAGGTTGCCCAGAGAGGTGGTGGAAGCCCCCTTCCTTGGAGGTTGGCGAGGTCAGGCTGGATGGGGCTCTGAGCAACCTGATCAAGTGGGAGATGTCCCTGTCAGATAGATGTATACATCTGAACGGGTCTTTGGGAACAAATGGGAGATCCTCTCAGAATGTTGGCTAGGCTTGTCTGGGGTTTTGTAGAAATTGTAATAGGACTTTCTATGTTGTCATGGGAGTGAGGAAATAACAGGTTTTCCGGATAAAAATGAAACAAGTGCTAATCCTTAAGACATACTCTGACAAGTTGTAAAAGTAGCTGGAAGAGCGTTGTACCAATAAAAAGAGGTTTGTTTCAACCAAAGTTGTAAAAGTCCACCACAAAAAGAAGAAAACATCAAAACAGCAGACAAACCAAAAAAAGTTAGAGATGAACAGGTCGCAAGTCCTCGATTAAAGCAAGAAGGGTGAACTGGTTGCATAGCAACAGCACCTATAATTAAAAAGGCATTTTCAGAAAATGAAGTGCATTCCTTTGTTCTATAGCATGTTGTATTAAGGTTTTAGGAAAATATTTATCAGGGCTCATTCTCCAGACTACCAATATACCAACCGTTTCCCCTAAGTATCCTCACAGCAAAGGAAGGAATGTAAAATGTGCATGAATTGGTGGATAGCTTTGAGATTCCAAGGTAGGCTATGCGAAGGTGAGGTGCTGGTTTCTTACCGCAATATGTGTGAAGAAAAGTTTGCAGTTAGCCTGGTGAAGATCGAGGTACTCTAGTTTTGTATGAAGATCCAGGGCATGGATCTTACTGTGTAGATATTGATAAGGAGTGAGGACGGTCAAGAATATGGGGCCAAAATTTTTTCAGGGGTACCCTGAGAGGGGACAAGGGGCAATGGGCACAAACTGAAACATATGTACAGGAGGAAAAATGTCGTTCCTGTTGTGAAGTGTCCTTCTCTGGAGAGAGTCCACATCTGCCCTGACAATGCGATCCTGGGCAACCTGCTCTGGGGGGGGGGGGCTGGATGAAATTTGTACAGGACCTTTCCAACGCTTTACCATGCTGGGATTCTCTGAATCGCTTCCAGAGGTGAGTGTACCGTGGTGAACTGGGGATGGAGAAGACATAAATCAGGTTTAGCAAGTGTCTGAATTGGCAGTGCGGTGGACTGTATTGGCTGTGAAGAAGAAAGAAAAAAATAAATAATATCAGGTTTGTAACGTAATGTAATTTTTTCTCTTTCTAACATGCCACTTAGTCCCTTGTGTGCTGAACAGCCAAAAATCTCCAGAAAGGCAGGCTGGTGTACAGTCCAAGTGTCATTAGACTCCTTGCAAAGGTAAAGACTTAAATCTGCTGCCCACAAAGTTTGTACCCACCCCTTGTGTTTACTGTGTGAAAGAGAAATGGAAACTGTATGGGCTTCTCTGAAATGCCAATGTGGAAGCCAGTATTTATGGTCATTCTGTGTTGTTTTTTTAGGAGCCGCTACTTCTATGTCATCTACATCCCGGCATTCCAGAAACGGGCGATCTGCAGAGACAGAGGACCACGACAAAAAAGCAGAAACACAGAACTGTGGAAACTCATCTGTGAGTTTTCTGATGCTGCACTCCAGGAGAAGGTACCTAGAAGTAACAAAAGAAAATGTGAGTGGCTTGCAAAATAGAAATGGTAATGGAAACGTAAAGAAGTAATTTGTCAGTATTACTGTGTAGTGCTCATCCATCAATACTGCCATGTAGTGCTCATCCGTGGTCTGAAGTAAGTGTGGTGGATGTAACGACAGGCTCGAACTTGTGACAGAGAGTTTAAGGACTAAGGTGATGAGCAACAGAAATGGAGAATGTAAAACAAATCCGGTGAGGTTAATGCATTTTCTGTAAGGAAAATGAAGTATAGAAGTGGAATTCTGTTGTGTTTTGTTGTATGTGGTTGGTTTAGGTGTTGGCTTGTTGGGGTATTGGTGCAGTCTTTTTTTGTTGGTTGGGTGGTTTTTCTTTTGGCTTTGTTAGTGTCAGACTTGCAGTGCGATCCATTTGTTAAACAGACTTCTTTTTCTTCCATAATCCCCTCTGAGATAAATGACAGCTCCATAAAATAAGTAGGAATGCTGTCTTAAATGAGAGGAAAAGCCCTTACCTAAACTGCTGGTTTCTACTGTGCAACTTCTCTCGGAGTCGAACTTTCTGAATGACTGGGGGATGCATAAAGGCAGTCGATGTTCGACAGCTCAAAAAGGAACAGAAATGCAAGCAGTAATTACTGGAGGATAACATGCAGTGGTGACAAGTATTTTTCGGTGTCAGGAAACAACCTAGCGGTCACCCTCCTCTAGAAGGTCTCATGTCAGGAAGGGTGATGTCATTTATTTGGTAAGACTCATAGGCAGAGGAAAATGAGAAATGAGCAATTAGTGGCGTTAGTCACAACTCCTGTCTGGATTTGATGTAGCCTCACACGGCAATGTACAATAAATAAGGGCTCATAGTGTTGTGCAGCTGAGGTCTAACTGCTTCTTGGAGCAGGTCAGTAGCTTCCTTGTTTGGCATTTGGGCAGTCCATGTCTGTCACGGCACAGCGGTAAGTTCTGGGTATGGAGTTTTGAAAGCTGTTACATTCGTGTCTGTATCTTAGAGTTCCTGTGATGAGGTAAGTTGAGGCGTGAATTTGCATCAGCGATGGCCCTTCCCCGGCAGTTATTGCCATACCGTAACAGTTATTGCCAGTCCCCATTGGTCATCGCCATTTGCCACCATTCCGCACCTGTCTTTGCCCTCCCCCTCCAGCTGGACTCTTAACTGAGTGTTCTTCACCTTTCATGGAGTTTCTGCCTCCTTCCTTGCTTTGTCCACAGTGCTCTCTGTGGACAAACAGAACTATTGCAGAGAGTCATAATCTTAAACAGAGCACAGGTTACTGCCTCTCTGCGGAACATTTCCATCATACCCCAAGAAATGATCACAGTGTTGCAATTTAAAGGCGTAGCAACCTGGTTCCGAAAGCGCACGGCTACCGCCCAATAACCGCGCGGTCCATCA